>JABJVR010048653.1:2875-23861 GCA_025773905.1 Chitala chitala
CCCCCCACAACCCCCCCCACAAAAAAAACAACCCCCCCCCGACCCCCGCCCACCCCGCCGCCCCGCGCCCGGCGGCGTATGTTTATCCAGTCTGCCCTGTTCAGCTAACTGACTTACATTCCTGTCCCCAGTTCCTCTTTCAGACTGAATGTCATCAATCTTGAGAGATAGTTTTTTAAATTATATTGTTATTATTGGGTTTTATGATATTATTGTGTTTGTCGAGCACCACACCTGGCCCTTGCCATGCATTCCATGCATCCATTATTATTATTATTATTATTATTATTATTATTATCACTGCATATTCTATTAGTAGTTTTGTGTTGTCCTTTTTTGTTGTTGTTTTATATAGCTCCTGGGGGTTGTTTCGTTTCACTGCGTACTGTACTGACTGTATACAGCTGAAATGACAATAAAACCACTATCATATCCCATTCGAAATAAATAAAAATTAAACTTTTTAGGTAACAGTAATCTTCTGTTGTTACATTATAAACAATGTAAAATTACTTTAGGTGGTGGGTAAAAACGTTGCTGTCAGTTTACGGAGCACTGAGCTCTGAAAGAATTGACAGCCACAAAATGATCAGTCATAGATTGTAATTATTCCAATAATTCATAATTCCAGTACTAACTAAAACATCATCTTCAAAAAATTTTTGGTGAACAAGGCACATCTGGTGATTTTCAGGAACAGTTGATGGAATTATTTTTGTAAAAAAGTATCATAGTGACATTTGCAATACAAGTTTACTTCAAAGAGCGTAAATCAGCCATGCTTTGTATATGTGTCTTAGTTAAAAATGTAGTTGTGCAGCAGATTTATGGAAGTTTGAATCACCTGGAGTTTTTCTAGTTTTATTCTTTATCAGGGAACATTTCAGTTTAGCAAAAGATAGTTCTGTTGGCATGTGCCAGACGTACTCGTTGAAAGGTTAGTGCATTGTTTCACACCCAGAATCCTTCCCTCTTCTCCAAGCTCATTATAATGACTATTCCCCAGTTATGTAACCTTCTTTGCCTACATGACAATGATTCTGTCAGTAAAAGGTCTTGACGCACAATGTCCTAATGGTGAAGCCTCCTCTCATTTGATCTGTCAGGCTTTTGTCTTCTTCTGATACTTAGATGAACTTTAGTTGTCTGCTTGCTTGCCTTTATTGTGTAATTTTGATAGCCTTTTGCATTGGTGCTTCTGCAACAGTTCAGGAAAGGCAATACATTCAGCCTTTTCTACTCCATTTGTTGGCTAGGTGTGTGCGTGCGTGCGTGTGTGTGTGAGAGGTACAGTAGCATTAAAAGTTATTTTTGCTAAAGAATGGATGCTGTGCTTTCTTCCATATGCTTATTGAAAAGCCCTGGCCTGGCTTTTATGAGGGGGCAGAATGGCAGCTATTAGCAGATTAAATGTTTGACAGTGTGTTGGCATCGTGTGCATTGACAGCTTGTACAGCAGTAGTGTATGAGTTCTCTGAGCAGCAGCAAACATCACAATCAGTGACAGAAGGAGGTAATACAGAGACACTGCTTATGGTTTTATTATGGCAGAACAACGAACCAAAATGCTTATCAAGGTATGTGTCGATTGGAGTATCTGTTGTTTGTGTGTTGTGAGTGTGCAATAAAACTGCCTTTTAGATTAAGTATATGTAGACATAGACAACTGTAGCAGCCATGTTCACTTTGAGATAATGTTTTATTTTCACAGAAACTCTGATATTCCGGTATATGAACGTTGTTATATTGACATATGCACTGACAGACGTTGGGCATCTGATCTCATTTGGCATAATATATACTGGCTGGTTGACTGTAACAAGTTAACCAACTTGCTGAGGAAATAACCAGTTAATTACAGACGACCTCTATGCCATGATGATGTCTGACAAACTAATATGTTGTATTTGTAATAGCTTTTTGAGATTAGTAGGTTTGAGAGTACATACTTTGAACCTCAACAGGTTTCTGCAGTATTCTAATTGATTATAAATGAATTGAAACAAATCCATTTAAAACATCATCTGGTAAGGTGAGATCCCACACACCTTACCCCATAAATGTTTTGGATTGCCACTTTTAATGAATACCACGGTTTATCTCTTGGGATTATCTCCATGCAGGACATGATATATCAGCGGTGGGCAGAGACTGATTTGGCACAACAGGCTCGAGTCACGCCTGTATTGACCGGAGTTTCATATGTGCTGAAGCAGTGCCTTTCCCCCCTCCACCTCAGAGTGGAAGGAGTCGACTCGGTGTAAGGGCACTGTCACCACAGTGCTGATCCAGCGCTCTTATCTTTGGGCTGCCTCAGCAACTGCACTCACTTTCACTTTAGTTAATTATTTTTTTATCAGCCTATTATAATTTCCTGGAATATATAATTTGTTTAAGCACTTAAAAAATTAATTGGGTTTCTCTTAAATGCTTTTGAACATTTGATTGTGTTCTCTGGACTTTAGTTCGGTCCGAATTCAATTCAGTTTTTTAGTTTTTGTTGTGTCTTTCACGGCAGTGTTGCCTAACCATTAGGGAGACGGGTAAGGTTAAAGCCGAATGGGAGCAGAGTAGACAAAAAGTCCAGCCAGAACTGGGGGGGGGGGGGAGACGAAAACCTCTGAGGATCCCAGAGCTTGGGTGTGCATTTGTCCATGGAAATGGAATTTACATGTTTTGTCAACTTCTTTATTCATTTGTGACACTGTGCTCTAGCACACACACATCAGATCTGCAATTTTAAATTGTGATTTTTTTTTTCTCATTTGTTGGAAAAAATCTAATAGCAAGCTTTTGCCTCTCTGGTATTTATACTTCTCATATTAGTGCCTGTGTGGTGCCTTATTATGTGTAGCGTACCATAGCTGCAGTGCTGTTTTATGCAAACTACTTTTCATTTGAACATATTTGAATAATACAGTTGGAATTCCACGAATAGTCGTCTTTGTATTATATTTCGATCCAGTTTATAAAACTGATGTGGCGTGAAACCTGGTTTTCTATCACATAGCCAAGCAGAAAGTGATTGCCGGTTGACTTATGATTTAGTATGTCAGTAAAATGGCCTTAAACAAAGTATTCAGATGTGTCCCAGGTGTGAAGACAAGACAAGGACCTATGCAATGGATTATGGGGTGACTGACTTTTGTTTGCAATGTAATCGGAACTATTGAAGTGTGTTGTTTTACCAAACCATTGGAGTGGGACCACTGAAAACAGATTATTATCAACAAATCTGTGTGTCTTACCATTATTGAGTGGTGTTTTATGAAACATTGGAATGTGTATGTTTTTGTTTACCATTTTAAATAAATGATTGTCACTGGCACAATACTGTCATTGTGTTTGCACACTGATGATGCCAGTTAGACAACTCAAATGCTGAACTGACCATGTCTTTAAAGTAGTAAATGTGTATGAATGGGCGTTTATTACTAGGAATGACAAATCACTTACATTTATACACATCTGTTTATTTCAGTAAGTGCTAGTTCAGTCAAGGTTATAACAAGGCAGGATATGTTCTGGTCAGGGAACCTGCGTTTTCACGCACACACACTCACGCACACACACTCATACACACGTATACACACGCATGCATATACACGCTCTCACATTCATAGCCTTATTCCCATATTCATGTAGACACATGCCACACATGCAATCTCAGAATGACACAGAAAATCACACACCCACTCACGCACAATGTAACACTCACAGAAATCTCACACAAAACCTCACACTCGGAACAAAAAAGAAGATCTTAAGAAACGATCCCACGGGGCAAAGAAAGCATATCTGAAAATGAGGTTTCCCTGCATATAAAGAGGGTAAAGGGCCCATCTGACAAACCGCGGAGGCTCACCGGGAGATGAAAAATAACTTTGGTCAGTCATGTTTCAAACAGTGAATGCAATTTTAAATTACTCATCCACCTGACAAAATGAAGTTCAGTCCTGCTACCTGAATACTCTTCATAAAAAATGAAGAATAGTGTTCATTCTGATAAGGCAAAATTCATACTTTGTAGAAGACATATTGTGGGGGAACTGACAGTTATATGAGATGATTTAAAGGACGGCTGAGATTATGAACAAACGCTGTTGGCTCCTTTCTGCTGCTGCATGATGGAGCAGGGTTCCTCAATGTCATGATGGAGCAGGGTTCCTCAATGTCATGATGGAGCAGGGTTCCTCAATGTCATGCAGCTTTGATTAAGACGTGATTTTTTTTTTTTTTTTTTGAGGTCTGAATTTTACCTTCACACATTAATAACTTTCACATCTGCAGTAGTTGCTAATGAGAGGACAGAGATTTGTGGAATTGAGGGTGTGTAGCACAGTCACAGCTTTCATTTGAAAGAAAGGCTTACTGTGCTTTCTTCAGAACCAGCTGTTTACAACTCTGTCCCCTCAGAGGATACTTGCTGAAGTTCAAAGAGAAATCAGGTGTTGTGTTTAGATGTGGCGCTGCAAACAGGCCCCGTTTGGCACGATGAACCTCTAATCCTAGTGCTGAAGGATGGACTCTGGAGTAACCCGGCACGGCTCAGCCGAGGCCTTTCAGAAGCAGTTACCATGACACGTAGTGGCCAGCTAGCACAAAATTATCCAGATGTTATCAGGAGAGACGGTACTGTTCAGTCTGTTTGTTTTTACAAAATGAGCAGATATAGCAGAACATTGTATAAGCATCATCTGACTCGTCTGGTCACACTGTATCAGCTTGTTAGCTGTGACTGAGATGGCTCTTCCTGCTGAGATGTGGAGCAGACACTACTTGTCATGTGGTGCCGTGTTCATTTGTTAAAGAGCAACGAAGCTGCACACTGCATGTCACACTGTTACAGATTTACCAGCTAAAACTGAAGCTACAAGGACACCTGTGTGTACCCAGTAACTGGCTTTGGGCTGCAGTCCTCCTTGGGTTACCCCAGGGCTTTCTTAGGTTATGTTAGCTGAGCTTCTTTTACTCATCAGAACGGAAGGTTTGCACTCTACACTTTAATTAGGGAATCTTACTGATAAGAGTTAATTAAACCGTTATTGGAAAATTAAACGAGATATCATTTAACTTATCAATTGAAGCTCATTGCATATTTGACAGCTCACCAATAAAAATCTGTCACGCAGTGTGTTGAGTGTAATACTTGCACATTATTTCATCCATGCATCCATTCATATCTAACCATGTACTCTTTGCAGTGTTGCAGCTGGCCTGGAACCTATTCAGGGTACACCCTGGACAGGGCGTCCACCCATTACAGGGCACTTTACATTACTCAGTCTGCCTGACCCACATGTCTTTGAACTATGGGCAGAAACCAGTGCCACGAACCAAAATCACACCCACAACCCCCGTCATAAAAGGCAACAGTGGTCCAGTACCAGCTGCCCTGTACGTGTGGCATTAAGACTGTAGATATGCTGATGTTTGATGAAGAAATTTTCATAGCAAAATGTGCCTCATAGATTCTTGTGATCGTACTTTGAGAACATCAGTTGAAGAAGTTATATGACATTTACCCAAAAGAAATAATTATCAGAAAGAGGTAAAGAAATATACTACCAGGCAATATTTGAAGATTTGATCACTTTGATTAGGAAATTAGTCTAAATTGTCGAAAGTGTATGTTGGGTGTTTTATACAAGTTAGAAAGTGATGTAGTACATTTGTCCACAGAAAACTAGTGTGATGCTTCGTGGGGTAACATTCTTTGTATGATTGGGACAAGACAAAGACATCAGTGACAATGTGACCGACGAGGTGCAGTCAGTGGCACAGACGCACTCGAACAGGCAAAACATAATTTTCTCCTGTTGTGACACACACCTGTAAATTTCAGAGTCTTTTAGCAAGTGAAGCAAACAAAAGGATAGCAGAAGACACACAGGAAGTGTTGTTTTCAGGACAGCGGTCTCATGATCAAGAGCACTCTCACATGGTCCAACTGATCCTAGATTTGTAAACTTGGTTCTGCAGCTGTGGTCATTCTGGGAAAACAGTCAATTGTAGTTTGACTGTGTGCTTGTCTGCATAACGTCTGCAGGACTGTACAGAAGTCCATATCAAGTAAAACATCAGTCTGGTTCGGTTGTGAGGTTATCACTGTTGAACAAGAGCTGAAATTTAAGATAAAGTAACGAGTTTTGTATTTGTTGTTGGCCTGATCATTTCATGTGCAGTATATTAATCTCTTTCAAGTTTTAGAATGTAGATGTTATAATAAATGCATCTTTTTCCTTGGGACTTATTTAAATGCCCAGGAACTAGTGAAAACAGCACTGTGAAAGAAACATTGTGTTATTTTATAACCATTTTTGATTAAAAACACAGGCTTGTGTTTGATGGATTTTGAGGTTTTTTCTTTGATATCCTCTGATTCGGTATCCATTGATCCACTTAACTGTGGTCAATATCAGAGGGGATTAAATATTAAAATTGCAAAAATATGCAGTTCACAACTTTTAAACCACACGTCAGTCAAATGCGTACTGTACAGGCAACCATAAGCATGATGAAGTGGGCAGTCTTTGTTATAGCATCAGCGTAAGCTGATGGGGACTGCGCAGTGTGCTTGTAGAAAACTGTATCGTGGAGTAGACAATAATGAGGACGAATTTTGGTAGTGATAAAATGATATTTACAAATGAGTAATTACAACCCAACAACATGCGTCTTACAGGAAATCGCTTTTAAACTGTATGCTGTTTTTAATTCCTGAACTGGAGACTTCCTGTCGACATCGTTGCTCTTCATTTATTCGTTAGTCTGGTGATTGGCATTCCTGAAGACCAATGGACAGTCTCCAACTCAGAGTCAGTCCAGCAAATGTTCAAAGAGACACACAGACACAGAAACAAAAAGCAAATATGATCTGAGACATAACAAAGGGCTATTATAAGGCGTCTACTGTTATGTGCTGTTTCAACCAACAGTGGTACAGCTTGGAACTTAATACCCATGGATACAGGGGTCTCACTGTATTGACTTCTAGTCAGAGATCAATCATGCTGAGTGGTCAAACGGATTACAACACAGTCAGTGCAGTGTTTTATATTACTGTATTTACTGGTGCATTCAAGGCTTTAAACAAAGGTCTGTCTCATGCTTTTCAAAATATGTTCAAAACATTTATTGTAAATTTACTTACTGTCAACATAAAAAGAGCTATATGATATATAATTGCTTTTAAAGTAGTAAAATATGGTGAGAATAAAGTGTGCATACCATTAATATCAGTTAGAACAATAAATAGGAATCGGAGAAAATTAGAACAGTTTTATTTCTGTGCATTAATATTCTAGTCTGCATCTTCTGCATTATTGGAAATTGGCTGTTTTCCACCAGCAGTCCAAGTTGTTAATTGACATCTATTTTACCATAATTCTTACTGGATATTTCACTTTTTGACTGATGTACTGCTACTGATGTGAAGCATTTGGTCAATATTGAGGAATTAGGAAATGTTTAATTGGTCACTTATGTGTTTTTGAGGCAGAAAATTGAATGTTGTACACTGTTACCATCAGTGTTTATTATTTTATTATTAATATGCAATGGAATACGCAAAAAAAAGCCCAGAGAATATTAGTGTGTGGTTTTTGACATCATTGAATATCCTCTCCATTAATCTCACTCTTTCCACTAGACTTTCATAAGCATTTTAGCTGAAAAGCTCTTCTGTGTGTTCCGCACACTTGTATGAAGGCAGAGAGGCTGTTGAAGTAAATGTACTGAGTATAGTGGGCCAGGTAGCAGACTCCAGAACGTCAGAATCCTGCAAATGCAATGACAAATGTATGAGAGGCGCTGCGGAGAGCGTTCTGCTCCGCTTCACTGTGCCTGGAGTTGGGATGCTGCTTGGCTCAGTGGGGAAGTGCTGTATGACACCAGTGCTCAGCTGCGGCACTGTGTTAGGCCCCTCGTCTCTTGTTCACTGCAGATTCCATTGCTTATTTCATACAGCAGTATCCCAGTCAAATTCCGCACCCAGGGCCTGCCCCCATAGGAGCTGTATGTGCTAGGAGTCCAAAGGCAACAGAAGGTGCTGTTAAATTACTTCAAAGGTGTCAGACAGAGCACTCAGCACTGTGAATGTTGCTCCTTTTCTTGTTTCCCTCCCGCTCCCCTGAGATAAACTTTTTCCCCCCCATTCCTTTGTTTCCCTCTGCAACTCCCTCTCGTACAGCTTCCAGCTCTGAGCCTTGCAGAAAGAATGCCTCTGTTCACCAAGACTGTCAAAGAACCTGAACAGACACAAATGGGCTCCCTGAAGGTCTGCAGGAGAACTTGGACATTTTCTCGCTTTAGGAAGGCTCCTTCCAGCTGTAGGGGTCACATGTGACATCAGCAAGACGGCCGTGTCTAAACCACCCGTTGCCCCTCCCCCTTCAGCCAGCTTACGCCACATTTCTCCTCTGTTGCAACAGTGGTTTTAGCACACTTAGGAGTATACAGTAGTTTGAGCTTGCTTCTGACTAGATACAATGTCATGAGCCCACTTCTTAGTACATGCTTCACTTTCAGCATTCCTAGGAGTGCATATAGTTCTCTGAGCATACATCTGAGTATGTGCAGTACTCCGAGCACACATCTGAGTATGTGCAGTACTCTGAGCACACATCTGAGTATGTGCAGTACTCTGAGCACACGTCTGAGTATGTGCAGTACTCTGAGCACACGTCTGAGCATGTGCAGTACTCTGAGCCCCCATTTAGGTATGTGCAGTACTCTAAACACACTTCTGATTATGTGCAGTACTGTGAACACGCTGCTGATTATGTGGAGTACTCTGAGCCTCCTTCTAAGTATGTACAGCACTCTGAGAATACTATATTCTGTGTATATGCAGCACAGTCCTGTGTACATGTATGCCTCTTTCATTGTTCTTCTGTATGTGTTGATGTAAAATAATGGGTAACTGTGCTTTTAGAGTTGACTGAATTGCAGACGACACTGTTTCAAAGAGCTTTGTGTACACGGCAGTGTGACAGGCAATTAGAGATAATAGAGAGGCAGTGACAGTGATGAGCTGGATCAGCATGACGCTTTAGGCGCACAGGGCTTGGGTACGCAGGTGTACATGAGTTGAGATAATTGGCTGGCTGATGCCAGAAAATAGATTTGGTGCGAATCACCTAAATGGCGTGGTTAAGCAACACAACACCAAAGGACTGATATTACACAACTATATATCATAAATTTTGTTTATTTGTTAGCTGTCTTTTGCAATTGCTCTCCACAGAGACAAATAATATTAATTATACTTCTAGGGATGATTGAAACTTTTCTGAAGGGGGAGTTTAGTGGTTCTTATTTTTGGTGTAGAGAAAATGTAAAGAATACTTCATTGAGAATAATTTCATCTGCAGTTACAAATGTGGTGCTTTTTCTGTGCTGCCCCTGGTGATGTTTTGGTGCTTTAAGTAGATGCATTTAGAGAAGTATTTGGTATGCAATGCACTGAGCCACTAAAAGGACAAAAAAACATGTTTAAACAATAAAAACAGAAGCTTTGATATGTGTGTACTGCATGTAAATAGAGTAATTAAAAACTAATATATTAAAATATGTAAACAATATTTCTATTACAAGTCCTGTAATCTCCGTGGTAACATTTCTCATTCTTTTCACTTTCTGGACATAAGTGTCACGATGTAGGACTGTCCTAATGGCTGATTTATTAGGCTTTCAGAATATTTAACATGTGCGAGCTATTTTTGCCTGCACTTTATAAATTTTGTGTCTTAATTTCATATCACATTCTTTAATCCTATGTGTCATTTGTTCATTTCATTCATTCATGTTCAGTATGCCTATCCACAGCAGAGTTTGAGAGGGGGGAGGGGTACAGAAGTCCTGGAGCCTAACTGAAATAACACAAAGGGTGCAGATCCACTACATTTGGACAGAACTGTTTCTCAGTCAATCTGCAGTGATGTGGAATTCCTTACCATTAATTTTTAGAGAGAGTAACACTTTAGAACATTTTAAATTTAATATAAAGAAATTGAAGGATAATCAGATGTATAGTCATTAGTGTAGCCCTGGTGTAGTGTTGATTTTATAAATTATTGGTGTGGTCCTTCCGCTGGTGCCTTGTTGTCGGGGTTATTGTTGGGATGTTTTATTTATTTGTTTGGATATGGGTGGTTTTATGGGCTGCTGGAAGCACTGTTACCTGTTGTCATTTTGCCAGGAACTACAGATGAAAATTAACTTTTGGCTATCTCTGGTTTGTGCGATATATGTCCCTGTAAAATAAATAAATAAATAAATAAATAAAGTAAGAGAGGGTGCACACAACACAGCACTCACTAAGTTACTGACTCACTCACTCAGTTACTCACTCACTCAGTTACTCACTCACTCACTCATACTCACTCACTCACTCAGTTACTCACTCAGTTGCTTATTCAATAACTCAGTTACTCAGTTATTTACTCAGTCACTCACTTTTTTACTGAATACCTCACTCAGTTATTCACTAACTCACACTGTTACTCACTCAGTCAATTATTTGATCAGTTATCACAAAACATAATTTTATTAGATTAAATTGTTTAAGGCACTGCGACACTAGCAGTTACATGACACAGAATGTGCAGTGTATTTAACGCAAAGCATTCCAGTAGTTCAGTTGACACTAATTGATGCATAAACCAGATTTTCACTTAGTTAAGAACCATTACAATATATCAGGGCGTGTTTGCATAAAAGTCATCTTTCATTTTTGTGTTATAGTCACATTTTCTATGCACATAGGCTTGAAACTGGTCTTTAAAACTGTTAAATAAACAATAATATAGTCAAATCTCAAAAAAGGCAACTGGGATATTTCAAAAAGTATTTAAAATTTTTTCTTTTCATTCTGTCTACGCTATTATGACCTGCATTTGGCTTATGACTATAAATGTTGTAAAGTGCTCACAGCTCTATAGAGATAATTGTAAGTCTGCCTTCCTGACCTTGAATTGAGTGTTTAATCAATGGGAAGCACTTCTAAATTACGATTTAGATATGTTTAATGCATGTTGTGGGCCTTCATCATAATTTATACTCTGTACTTTCAAAGAACTTAATTAATTGTTTTGAATGTCAGGTTTTAGGGTGTTATTTAGATTCTGGTGAGTAATGTTGGGCCATGAATGAGACTGTTTGTCAATGAAGGTTATAATGACTGAGCCGAAGGTTAATTTGTTTACCTTTTTCTGTGAGGGTTAAGGTAAATAGTAGTGATAAAGGCATGTTCTTAGAATGCCTAACACAGCTGTGGTTAATTAGCAGCAGTAGTTTTATTATAGAATTCCTCCTTGTCTGTCAGTATTTTCAATGCAGCAGAGTCCTGTAAAAATCACTGGGTCTGTTACTTGTGCTTAACCATTTTTACTTTTATCCTTCTGGGGGCAGGGGGCCTTATGTGGTTGAGAGCCTAAGAATTTGTCCCACTTTGCAATTCACAAAGTGGTTTTAAATTAATATACTAATTAAAGGTATGTCTCTCAAGTTATCTCAAGTGACAAGAAACGGTTTTAGAAACAGGTGATATGAACAGGATCAGTGGCCAAGAATTTGATAATGTTCCGGCTGTATAAACTTGTGCTTTATTATGTCATCTCGCTGTTTCTGAGCCTTAACATTGCCAACACCTTCATTGCTGAAAAATCCATTATAATTGCCCATTTGGTGGAGAATATACCTCCCTTCGTTTGAAAAGTATCTTTACCTCCCTTTGTATGAAAAATATTGTGCCTAATTATTGGTGACGTCACAAGCTATTGATTTTATATTTATGAATGCTTGGGTATTTCCATTAATTGATTGAAAGGTACTAGGCTAATGACAAAGATATTTCCAAAAATATGGGTGTGAAGATTTTTCTGCTTGACTACCAACTTGTGAGGATCAAGTTCCAACCCAGAATGACTGAATAAGAGCTAGAGAGATGATATTTGGCATCCAATGTGTAACAATGTGCAGCTGGAATTAAGAATACATCGTGCAACAAAGCTTGCTGTTGGACCCTGGAACGGGGTGGCTTATTATAACTTGTGCCATGAAATATCCATCTGTGTAAATGTAAAAAACACTGTATTGAAGAAAACATTCTAATGAAAATATCAGCCATAAAGCATACTTCTGTTTGTAGGAAGCCAAGATGAGGGACCTTCTGGACTTGGGGAATATAGGTGGAGGACCTGGGAGAATTGAGAACAGGTTTCTGACGGTAGTCAGTGGTCCTGACATGGTGAACATCACCTTTCTGAACTTCATGGCCTTTCAAGATGAAGTCGCAAAGGTAAGGTACACTTCCCTACTCATGGTACTGTTGAAAGCAAGAACTTACACAAACAGTTTTGAACTATAATCTTAAAGTAACTTTGAAAGCTTAAGGAACATCCCCTTGAAGTAATGAATTGTTGTGTTGCTTGTGGATCGTTTTTCAAAATGCGTTTCAAAGAACGCAGATACAGATGGGTTGTGATGTTTTTTCGGGAGTAAGACTCATCTGTGCCATTGCGCCCGTTCACACCGGTCCCTTATTTTATTTGTTTATTTGTTTATTTGTTTATTTTGGCCTCTGTTATTTTTGATTGCAATTTTTGTAAATCGGTTTGAAGCTAATTCATTTTCATCATAGGTAACTCATCATTCAGGAGAACCGATCTGTTCGTTTTGGGAATCACCTCCTGACACACAGAAAATACCATTTTATTTTCTGTTTAAGTCGTACTTTTATATGTATTTGTTCTGCATTTTGTTGCGTATGTGACACTTAAAAATAGGGGGCATATGCTACATCAGAGTTTGATTAGATTTTTTTTTTTTGTTTTGTTTTTCAAAATGGTAGAGAAAGAAGTAATGAAAACATCATGAAAATATATATATCTTTGACAGCCATATGTATAGTTAGTGTATGTTTGTGTGTGACCCTTCATATATAGTGTTTGTGTATTTGTTCTTCATTTAGTTGTTGTAGTTGTCGTTTCACAAAAAGCTTGTGATATTGTGTTTTTACTTGTTGCTCAGAATTAGGGCCACCATGACCATTTTTGGGGTCACTAAGATCTCAGATCTTGTCATCTAGTTAATGTTAGTATAAATATGAGATTAATCAATATCAGAAGACTTTTTGTCATCTGGTTATTTAACATTCTGGGTTTTTGCTGAACATGTTCATTTCCAGGTACACCATGATCCTTTCTATTTGTGTTCTGCTGACATTAATCAATTGATCGCATTGTGAAAATGAGCTTTTGCCAATAAACTTGAAGCACAATAGCCCTGAGCATTTTATGCCAAAATCAAGCTATTTTAAGGCAGCTTCATTGTACAGAATGAAATTCTGTGAAGTCACAGGAAACACTATCTATAATTGATCTGCATTTAACTGGCCTCCTTGAGCGCTGCAGACTGGCAATATTTGTCTTTCTTTTATGTGTTTAATCCAGGAGTGGGCAGAGGAGCTTTTTGATCTGGCATCCAACCTGCTGGCCCAGAACATGCCGAGAGAATCCTGTCTGGAGAAAGTGTGAGTGTGTGCTGTGTCTGTGGCTGTGTCGGTGCTGTGTCTGTAGCTGTGCCGGTATCATGAGCAGGACCAGGAAGCACACACAGTTTTTCTTTTCCTTTTTTTCGTACCTCAGGACAGCTGCGATTAAAAGGGCAGGTGTGCTCACAGTTTCTTCTGTAATTCAGTTGCTCCGCTGAGATCAATTTCCACTCAGACTGTCCACAGGGTTTCAGCACTGCTAAAGCACCTTCTGGATTTGCAGGGTGTAACTTAACTTCTAATGTCCCTTTTTACCTAGAAGGGTAAGCTTTTTACTTAAGTAGTTGGCTCATATTTGCTTTTTTTAAGAGAATTCTTTGCTCTGGATATTTTTCTTAGCGTTTCAGTCTTGTAAAACAAAATAAGAGAATGTACTGGTTCATTGACTTATTCTTTAGTGATTCATGTTTTCATAAAAATATAGATTGTCTTTAAAGGAAGGCATATTGCTTTCTGGCATCAAAGGAAAGAGACGTTACATTGCAACAAGGAATTTTACTAGTTGCTTCATTCTGACTCAACAAAAACAAAGACTTTTCGAACGGAACAGAGTGTGTCCTTACTGCTGCCCCTTTTAGAACTAATGGTGTCATCAGAAGCTCTTCCGAAAAGCTCTTGACGTCAGCGAGTGGCGCACATGTGGACAAAGTATGGCAAATCCTTAAGTAAACATATGATGGATTACTTCTGCAGAGACCTTCTGCCACAGCGATATGTTTGTGGCCTTAAAATATTTTGTTTAATGCCTTTGAACTCTTGCACAAGTAATCTTTGAATAATGGGCATGACCCAGTGGGGGCTGGGGGGGGGGTTTACAGTTTCCCTCAGCAATATTTTTCTGTTGCCAACCGATTGCTGAAATGAAATTTAACAACTGTTTTTGTTCAGTGTGCTTTCCAACCTTTTAAAAGAAGATTTGTTTATTTGGTCCAGCACAGCCCTTTCCCATACCGCATACCACAGTTTTACACAATTTCAAGATTCATGGGCGTGTCCTTTGCAGCATAAATATTTACAGGCATGGATGATTGGCAGTGGGCATCCCTCATTAGAAAAGGGATTAGCAACCAGCAATTTTGTGATATCAGCAAAAGCTGGTTGTTGTAGGACAGCCTAGGGCGGTCTCTGGAGATGGATGTTAACCAGGAACTTAAATTACCAACTTCTAAAAATAAAATTTAAAAATACATCTTTTCAGTTTTACACTTGATAGATTTTCTTCTGTTCCCTTTTTTGGACTGATTGTTGAATCAGCTTTTACCGGGGCTGTGATGGCTGACAGACCAACAAGATGCAATATAAATGAATGCATTTCCTTAAGAACTGCTAGCACAGCGGTTGTTGTAGGGCACTGAAGTTTTGGCACCCGCCTCTGAAGCCCGGGGCTTAGCTTTGGTTTGGAACGTAAATACGGGGAGAACGAGGAACACGTACGCTGTCCGCGAAGCAGAGAGAGTTCACAGGCTTCAGATTTGTGATGTTTTTGGAAAGTGACAGAACGGTTTACAAACAGCTCAGCTGACATAGATCAGCTGGCCATAGTGAGCGTCAGCGTGATGGGAAAGGGTGAGGTGGGTAAGGGTGCGCACACACTTCCTCATCACACCGAGTTTAAGCAACACGCTTGTTTTGCTGTATTTGTTATTTCCAAAACATGACTAGCAGATGTTAGGAGCCCAAGCTGATGCGGTTTTTACAGAACTTGTGTGTATAATGTGAGGTCTTTTTCAGAGACTGCATAGGTCTATTTTAGATTAGACTAAACTATCAGTAATAAAAACAAAAAAATATATTTTTAGCTCAAAAAAGTATGAGTTAAAGAATTAAGTCTCCTGCATTGGTTGGACTAATGCCATTCATATCCAAGGAAAATGGAACAGAAAAACGTGAAAAAAAATGTGAGACTAGAATTTCCCAATTAAACCATAGATGGGTAAGCATTTAAATAAAAATATTACAGATGTTTTAATATAGTGTCGGTTGTCGTGACTACAGTGGAATTTCCTTACAATTTACTACAGTAGTACAATAGCATTAGTCCAACCAATGCAGGAGACTCAAAAAGAGGCACTTCATGTGAAACAAAGATAAATCCACACAAAACATTAGAGTAACTTTCTGTGAAGCACTGTTAAATCTATGCAAAATTTTGAAGTCACTTTCTGTGTAGCAGAGCATTAAATTAGCGGTCTGGCCACTCGGTGGGTAGAGCAACAGGCTGGGATGTGGAAGCCTCTCGGTTTGAATCCCAGCCCAGCTGCCAGGTGTGTCCTCAGCACTAGGTCCCCAGGCGCCATGTTTGGCTGCCCACTGTGACCACCAGTGGGCTGGGTTAAGTGCAAAGAAGAAGTTTCATTGTGATATGCATGTGTAGCATGTATATGTATGCAATGACAGGTGATGATGACGATGATGATGATGGTTATTATAATTAATAGTAAATCTACAAAAAACTGTAGAGAATATACAGAAATTTTTGTTGAAGCAGAGTTAAATCTAGTCTGACATTTTTAAATCTCACTTGACTTTTGTTTGGCTTTGATGTGTAAAAAACATTGTACTGTACCGTTACATTTAAACGTTGCTTGAAGCGCAAAATGTTGGAGGCTGATGATTCTCTATTAAAATCTTGAATTATTTAGGAAATAATCACATATTGTGATGCGGGGAAAGCTGAAAGCTAGTAAAGAAAAAAGTTATTTCAACCTTTGTTACTTTCTGATTTAACATGGAAAATATTATGAACTGTGCTGGAAACTGGAATAAGCACTTATGCAGAACAGCCGTAATGATTAAATTATGATATTTGAAGGATGTTCTTTGACACTCTGTTGAGTTGCTTGCTGTGTTACAAACACATTGTGCCTTGAAGCACGTTCTCCTGCAGTGAACAATATCTCTCGCACGGATTTTCAAACAAATAGGTACACGCGACTTAGGCTGCAGCTGAATCCGGAGGGCCGAATCCCAGTAAAGAAGTAAGTTAAAATGTTCTTCTCTCTACTTATGTACAAATTTCACATTTCCCCCATGTTCTTAATGCACATCGTTCCTGAGCGCAGAGGCAAGGCTAACTTCTCACCTTGAGACCACACCAAAAACCCATATACATCATATACAATATATACAGCATGGCCAGCACCCTGCCAGCACGTGCAGACACCATGTTGGAGGTTGCTGAATCATAGTGAAACAACAATGAATTAAATAATTTGCTGAAATTGAGCCTGACCAGAAGTGCTACAGATAGACAGTCTCATTGCAACCTGAAGTGCAATGTACAGTGATTTTGGTTTATCCCTTTAAAATATTTCACTAATTTTAAAGTACAATTGGCAGGATATCATTAGAGTAATGCTAGCATCAGTGACCGCGATGACCGCACTGCCTTCATATGTGCTTCATCACTGTATTTTGCAAACTTCACTGATGCTCAGAAAAAGTGTTATAAAATTTGTGTAAACTTTATCTTCCCCAGAAACAGGAGAATGCACCATTCTGGTTTGATAAAAGTTATTATTAATGAGTCATGTGAACAGATCACAAAAAATATAGTTTTTTTTGTTTACACCAGGATTATTCTGACCACTGTGAACTGGGTCACACGTAACGTCATTACTGGAAACCTCCATGAGTATCCATAAATTGTAGAGCTAGTGGTATTCATTAATTTGTTTTAATTAAGGATTATTTAGACCTGCTTTTAGGATATGTTTCCATTGTTTTCTGTGAGTACAGTCATACCTGATATGTTTGTAATGTAAAAACCACTGCAGAAGTCCTTTAAATTTAAATAGTGATTTTTCATTTGAATAGAAATGCTCAAAAACGAAATTTCAGCTTCTCACTTGCAAATACGTGTAACCATATACAGGGAAAGGTTTAAACAAATCTCACATTTCTACAATAGAACAAGACTACATTTTATGTACTGACAACTGACACAATGTCAAATATTTACAAATATATATGTGAAACATAATGCCTTTCCACGGCCAGTAACTGTTGATGTACTGACATCAGTTGTTTGCACAACAGTACGATCTTTTTGCTATTGATACTGACACATTACCCATGGCTTCACTTGCCATGAAAGTAGCACATTCCAATATGGCAGCTCTGCTTGGCCACTGGCGTTAATGCAGTAGGCTGTTAATGTCCTGTCTCGTGTAAATGATATCTATGCAAAAACCCCTCATCATGCTTTCATCTTCTGTTTTACACACGTGTGCACATGCACAGTTGGTCGCTGTACATTTGCAGTTTGTTTCTTCCATTTGTAGCATCTTCCGGATGTTTTCCGCTGACCGCAAACGCGTGGAGACGGCACTGGAGAACTGCAATCTGTCTTCAGGACGGGTGAGGATCAGAGAAATGTCACAAACTCCATTTATTTTGTGATCAGAATTTGATGTGTCACAGCAATAAGACGTTTACTCATTACACAATCATAGAATAAATGACTGTGCACTGATATTAATGTGAATTGTACAATATTATATACAGGTAATGATTGTTTCCTGACGAAGATATTAATTGTGCATTGTTCTTCGTTAAATGTTCTTCTTTGTTAAAATGAAGCTGTACATTGTTCTGCAGGAACGCTGTCTCAATGCTAGAGTAACCAGAAAAATTTAAACCAAAAAAGTAAATCTATATTTCTGATTGTTTGTTAATGCTGTACAGCAACCATTGCACTTGGCTTTTGTGTCTTTAACATATTATATTGTTCTGTGTACAGTCACAGTCCATTTAAAGCCGCTCAGCTGGCCCTTTTTACCCCTGTCTCTATATGTAAACCAATCAGAGCCAGGTGGGCGTTAGCTGGGACTTGTGTTGGTAAATTGCCAGCGACCATTGCCAAAACACAAATTGGATTAGATTAAACTTTCCATCATTGCATTGTTCTTTCCCTGGCGTCTTACAATAATATAAAACAAGGTGTACTATAGTGACTTAGTACTCCGGCCACAAATGTTTTTTCTCTCGTCTTCTTCAGAACGACTCAATTGCTCCAGAGGACTTTACCCCAGACCTATATAGAGTTTTTATAAGTAACATCTGTCCACGACCAGAAATAGACACCATCTTCTCCGAATAGTAAGTCTTTTTTTATTTCCTGCCAACTTTTGCTGTTGCAACTGATCTATTTTAAATGGTGTGTTTATTTCAATTCAGAGTGGTAGCAGTGTTAGGTAATGTAACCATGTAGTGCAGTGATAAACAGGGGACAACAGCGTCCTTATTACTGACCTTCTCTAGTGCAGAGCCTTCAGCAAGAACACTTAGCTTAGTGATATTTGAGCCCAGAATTGTATGGCATCACCCTAGTGTGTGAATGTGTGTGTGTGCAGAGTGGAAGCTCAGAATGGGAATGGCACCCCGTCCAGGGTGTACCATGCCTTGTGCCCCATGTTCCCTAAAATAGACTCCAGGCCAGCCCAGAACCTGACCATAACATAACCAGTTTAAAAATGTATGAATGAATGACTCTGACTCTTAATATGACGCCTGGTGAGTCAAAGGGGATACATCCTAATGGGATAAATATAAACACAAGTCATATAGGAAGATAAATATAGCTACTGCTATTCTTTAGCTAGACCCTCAAAAATATGTCAGCCAAGTGGGTATTGATTTTTATTTGTATGAATTTAAGATTATGGGTTTAAGATTCTGTGTTTGCTGCTGGGCAGGCTCCCGTTAATCTTCCGCTCACAGCTTTTGGTGGGCTGGCAGGCACAAACCCAAGTGATCTGATAATAGAGAGTGCCTTTTGCTCAAAGCAAAGCTGTGTGGCGCATTGGATTAATGCACTCACTCTTGCTTGTGTGAAGAAAAACGCCTGTAGGGAGGGCATTACAGATGGGGACATTGGGGTGTGTGTGTGTGTGTGTGTGTGTGTGTGTGTCCGCCCCCCAAACCTACATCTAGGATTGTATTATGTTCATGGACAGGCTTGAACAATTATTTGAGATATTGGTATTTGATATTTATTGATATTTCACACAGGAAAAGCACAAATCAGAACATTTTTACCAGTGAATGACACGATTGTCCTACTGCTAACTAACCTGTCATGACCACGCCCTTCTTTGTTGCCTCTTTCCTCCCATCCACAGTGGGGCTAAGAGCCGGCCCTATCTGACCGTGGAGCAGCTAACGGACTTCATAAACAACAAGCAGAGAGACCCGCGGCTCAACGAGATTCTCTACCCACCGCTGAAGTGCGAACAGGTGCAGCTGCTCGTCGAGAAATACGAGCCCAACGTCAGCCTGGCCCAGAAAGGTGGGTCCCTGGCTCTACAAGTGTGTCCTCCTCATCTGCTCTTACAGGAGGGAGTAGACAGCAGTGTTTAGTATGAAAGCACCTCGTCTCCCAGTGACCTCACAGGAGGGAATGGGCACAAAATGTACGCTTATGGGTGTCCTCCGGAGGTCACACAGGAGTCTTTCAATGGCAGCTTTATGGAAGTATTCACTAATGCAGAAAAACTGGAAGAATTTAAATTAATATCCTGCTGGTACAAATATCCATTGTTCTCATTTACTAAATACAAACTGTGTCAGCCTAGTTGCCTTTTATTAGTTGTAAATTATGCGCTGTCCTTTTAAATTTAATTGGCTCCACAGCATTTATCTGAAACAATTGCTCAATGTCCTGGAATGAGCTGGACTTCTGAGCAACAGTGTGGGCCTGTTTTTGTGGCCTGTCTGCGGTCATTCTGAAAATGTGTGGTGACCATTCGCAAAGATTAAAGATATTCCCCACTGAGTCGTTACACAGTAAAACACAGTCATCGGATTATGCTGCCGTTAATTAGGTCTGTGATACTTTCGAGGACAAGACTGCATTAATTAGCAAAAGTTGTGCAGCGGGACTTCCACTGTCACACTTACTGTAGCTGTTCACGGTTACCATGGCTCTTCACTCTTATCACAGCCTTTCACACTTTTCATTTTCAACCAGTTTGCACAGTTTAGAAGTAAATACTGTACTACAATACGTTTTCTGACATGACATTGCAAGACCCTTTCTTAAGAAATATCTACAATAATTCACTCCCCTGTCTAAACTGATGAAAAGAAATTCTGAAATGCTCTCGTTTACATACCGTAAATCCCCAAGCAGCTCGCAGTCAAAATTAACGGAGGAAAAATTCTGACGTTTCTCCACATGGTGATGCTGACCATTAATTTTGTGGCATTTGTTGGCATTTTGCAGGGCAGATATCGGTGGAGGGGTTTGCCAGGTATCTAAGTGGTGAAGAAAACAGTGTCATCCCTGCTGAGAAACTGGACCTGAGTGAAGACATGACCTTGCCTCTGTCCCACTACTTCATCAACTCCTCCCACAATACATACCTGTCAGGTGAGCTATTAGACACACTGTGTGTGTGTGTGTGTGTGTGTGTGTGTGTGTGTGTGTGT
>JABJVR010048654.1:0-23861 GCA_025773905.1 Chitala chitala
ATACGAACACATGCACACAAAATCCAATTGTCAATAAATCTGACACTGGATGTTGAAAGAAACTTGTAATATAGAATAAAATTTTGTCGCTTCCTTTAAAGCGCTGAAAGAAGACGTGTACCCTTCCCGTGTACTCTAATCAGAGCCGCCCCCACAAACGGTGTGTACTTGAGGCTCCTATAACACTTGCATAAACCACAGTAAGGAACGCTCTATACCACTTATACATATAACCAGTGAGAAGTACTTACTACCCAATAAAGCTCCAGATAACACAGTTAACCCTCTATTACACAATGCCCGTGAAATGGTTCAAAGTTGGCAGCCTGATAGAGTCCAATGCGATAAGAACCAGCAACTACACAAATTACTAAAGGAACAGGACAAAACAGAAACCAGTCAATCTGTCAAAAGCAAACAGTAACAGATCAAACTCTGATCCACTTAATAATCGTAAAAAATCATTTCCATTAAAAAGTTTAATGTATTGCACTTGGTCTGGACTATAAAGACTGTCCAAAGCATTTGATCGGCACAGCTAATGGTACGAAACTGCAGAAAGTCAGAGATTAACCAGGAGGCACATGACGACCAATATAATCCCAGTTTAAATCGTGGTAACCTTGTGTGTCGGGTCCCAGTCCCAAAACGAGCCAGCGCACCGCTATCCTACAGGTTGGGCCCTCAGCAGTAAAGAGACTGTGGGAAGAACTGACTAAACGCGCAAGACAAAGAATCGAGTACAGAGTCTTCAAAAGCCCGAAGCAAACAAAACAACCTGTAACATATGGAAACATTTCAATGTAGTTTAACTCCGTTCTCGTCCCACAATTTGACAAATTAGCGATTAAGAATCGAGCTAGTGTCTTGCTTTTTTGTAGTCCAAAAACGTCATTATAATGCGGCAGAACAGTAAATAAAAACTACACGACCCAGTGAACGGCTGCTTCTGATGACGTCACCAAAGTCAGCATGGTCCTGTTGCATGGTCGATATTTAGGCACTAACAGAATTTCTCATTCTAGGAGATAGCGTCGAAGGATTTGATGACAGTGCATACAAAAGCTGTCTTCTCTTTAAGTAAGTTAATTTAATACATTAACGTAAAATTATATTTCATGGCATATATACTAACAATTATAAATGGCGTCTTTTAAAGAAAACACTTGTGAATAATTGTCGACATTATCGACTGGTAATATATGTCGATAATTGTATCTAAATAGTAGCATTGTGTGACTGTCACAAAAATATTCAATAATATTTTCAAATTTTTAACTGACCGGCTTCTACAAATACTGACTGATACAGTTTGTACATGATGACTAATGTGGTCTGCAGTCACGCTGCTCAGTATGAATTACAGTGCGTCTTGGATGTACAGTAATTAAAAAGTGACAAGAATGGTACAAAGTTACTTACCTCTGAAAAGGTCGATGCTATTAAAAAATTCGCATAAGTATGACATATTATTGATAGTTTTCAAGATTTAACAGCGTGGAAGTACAAGCTTCAGAATATATTGTTGTATGGTGGCCTCTAGGTGCCATTCTCCATCACTGGATTTAAATGTAATTCAGAGCCTTAAAGTTGTCGCATTATAAACTGCTTGCGTTTCGAATGAATATTTGCCTTAGGTTTGTTGTCGAATGATGACACACCATCAGTGTCATTTTTTAATATAACTTTTTTGGGGGAAGCACAAGGGTAAATGCCGTTGCACATTTGCAGTGCATGCATTGACACGTCAATGCAGCTCATTACTTATGTGCAATGTTCAGAAATGTTCAACAGTTTACAAAGCTACTTTGATTCCCATGTACAGTCAGTTGTTTGTTGAATAATTATTATAATTGATTATAATCAGTGTAATAGGATGATGAGAAGGTCCAGGATCAGTGCACGGCCAAATGTGAGGCCTGGGAATAGAGGCGTGCAGTCTTCTCAAGAGAGTCAGCCTTTGCAAGGGTCAGCTGGCGACAACATCCAGGACGTGAGGACGGAGCCAAATGAAACACCAATCAGCAAACCGGAGTCCACAGAGAAGTTATCAGAAGTGCCAGCAATTGTTTCTACTCAGGTTGCACTACCTGGAAAAACTGTCCTTAAATTGTATGTATATAGAGATTCGATATAAGAGTTGTTTTTGGAAGCCACATAGATTTTTGCTGATTTTTGCCTGGTTACCTGTCAATTATAAATCTGATTTCTGTTTTGGATTTTCACTTAACACAGGGGCACAAAAGGTGAAAATGGCGAGGCTTCTGGAGAACTCAGCTCTGCAGCCACATCGCTTCAAAGGAGGAAACGTCTTTCTGCTACACCTAACCTTTTTAAACCCAGGGTCACTTCAAATCCCCCCTGCTCGTCTTCTAGTGTTACAGCGTCTCCTGCCCCACAAGCAAGCTCTACTTTGTCCCTGGTTTCTGAAAGTGAGGACCAGGTAAACAAGGAGGATGGTCCCACTGAGGGCCTTAAGCCTTCAGGCCAGCAGAGGATCTCTGCCAGGGGAAAGGTCCCCAGAAAACAGGAGAAGACAGGACCTGTTGTGTCAGCTGCTTCTCCCAGTATAGCTCAGGATTCATATCCTGCTTTGGGGCAGAAACAAGATGACAATACTGCACCATTGCCCTCCAGCCAATCCCCTGACTTGCAGAAAGCGGCTTACAGTGTCCCAGATGGTGAACCTTCCATTCATCAAAATGACTCTATCCACATGAAGTCATCGCAAAGCGGAGTTTCATCAGGGACAGTCAGGCCATCGACGTCTATGGCAGCCATCAAAACACAAAGACACCTTTTAGACCGAGAGAGGCTAATAAAGGAGCGTAGATTGAAAGAGCTCATGAAAGAGGAGAAGAAGAAGGAGAGGGTAAGTTGAGGGAGACCACAGGATTCTCACATATTACTTCACATGTTCCACTCTTCAAGGTCTTTTGTGAATGTAGCCAGTTCACTTTTCATTATCACAATAAGATTTAATGTCGCATTCACCTGCTTGAAACACGAATTATTCCCACTGACCCCACTCTGTATTGTTGTTTTATTTATTTATTTATTTAATTATTATTTTTTTAAATTGTTTTTCACTGGTAGACTTTTAGAATATCCCCTGAATTTGGTTGCCATTATCAAATAACCAGCCTGTCATGTTTTTCTACAGAGAATGAAGAAAAGAAGGAAATGCATTCAGTACGATACTGAGGACCGCAGCAAAATGACCATGAGGGACCTGATCTACTACCTGCCTGAGACCAATCCAATGACGTACGCTTAGAACCTGTATTTAGAAGCATGTTGTTTTAAATATCATACTTCTGTAACAACGATGTTTGTTTACAATTGTCTCCATGTTTTGTCTTTTGTAATCTCCTCTTTCAGCAGGATTTTTCTCCATGTTTAACAGGTCCTCCTCGAAAAGTGAGCACACGGGAAATGAAAATGCACTGCTACCCAGGAATGAGTAAGGCTGACTCTTGGAATTACGGTCAAAGTGATGCAGTATACAGATGACTGAATAATACTGGAAAAGGTTTATTGCATCAGGAATAATTTAAGACTTTATTAACTGGAATTTGTCATAAATACTTATTGCTTAATGGTTGTTAATAGAAAGATAACCATGTAACGTTTTTATTTTGTTCCTCAGTGCTTTAATTAGTGACTGTGTTTTAATTAGGATGGTAAAATTGGCTAGCCACATAAATGACATTTTTGTGTACATACTGGACAGCACTCCAGTACCCATAAGCTTTAATGAGAAGAAATAAGCACAAACATTTTGGGGGGAAGCCCTTCTTCAATGGGCACCATCTGACACCATCATGAATTGGCTCAGGCACCTTCTTATTGAAACCTATGGTAACTGGAGATGTTCTCTTCACCTTTGGAATATTACTTTAGTTTTTTGTGGATTTCTGCCTATTTATTTTTTTGCCTGAGCATGGGTTTAGATTCTTGCATGTGTACATACTGGCAAATATGTGCTTAACCTATCTGAAAACTTGATATGAATTTATCAGTTTAATAAACATGTTTAAGTTCAGTAACATAGTACTTTACAAGTTAGTTAAATTTAATAACATGTTCTTATAAAAGTCAATTTTAAGTAAAGTCTGAATGAAGGCCAGACTCTCTCAGGATCTTCAAGCCAATGCAGCTGTGAAGGTATCTTTGAAGCAAAGCTTTGTGGGATAATTTGTTGGAAGCTTTCTTTTGCTTAAAAAAAAAAAAAAAAAAAAAAAGAGGTAGTGAGTTAGGCTACTAAAAAAAAAAAAAGGATTTCGTGTTCTGTTAACAAAACTACTTCCTTCCATAACATCTGAGGTCTGCCACACTCCTCTCTTGACGATCTCAGCAAACTGATACGCCACGACAGCTGTGTTAACAGAAACAGCGTTGGGTGGGGACCTGCTGCATAGATTTACATATAATACATTTCTTCCTTATTCTGCAATCGGGATCGCTTTGTTAAATACTGCAAAGTAAAATGAAATTTAAATACAGAGTAAACCATGGCCATGGAGTCAGAGTCAGAAGCAATTATTAGGTACTGGAGTTCGTAAAAATCCATAGACTCCTAGTAAATGTACTGTATATGCCGGCATACAAGTTGAGCCGGCGTATGAGTCGACCCCCAAAAAATTAGAGGCATAATATATGTTTAAGCCTATAATTGCCAGGTAAATCAACCTTCAAAATAATGTTCAACATTTTGGCAAAGGGTAGGCCTGAGGATTTGTGCGCTTATGATTTGGCCCTACCTTAGGCAGTAGAAGTCAACAAACAGTACCCTTTCAAATAAAATGATAGATTTTATTAGACGTTTTACTTGCTGTTTGCAGTTATATGATAGGTAATTTTTTATATGATTAAATTAATAAAAATATGATTATAAAATGGTCAGGGTTTAATCCAGTGCTGTGGAGTCTAATTCATGGAATTAGAATCAGTGGTACCAAAAATTGAAAGTTGGAGTCAAAGGTTTTGTGTACCCACCCCACAGCCCTGAAATAAACTTTTTATTATTTTAGTCTTACCTGTCCAGAATTATTTTTAATTTCTTGTTATTTATGCTTATTGTTCTACAATTTTAATGGTTTGTAACTCTTGTGAAAGGTGCTCTGCAGAAACAAATGAGGTGGAAAAAAATGTATAGTCCGTAGTCTGGAAGTTTAGTCATGTCAACTGGACTTCTTTCTCCTTTACACAGAAACATTTCACCTTTTACCAAAAGGCTTCTTCAGTGTGTCTAAACAATTTTATAAAACGGATGTCAGTAATTTTTTATGAATATTTGAAACGTGCAATTTTGTCAGTTGCAGAGAGAACCTTGTGGAAATTCCTGACTGGAACTGCTTAGACGATATGCTGTCCTGATTGGAGAACATGGAAAACTTGATTATGCTTTTAAAAATGTAGGGAAGAGGATGCTGCAAGGGTGGCGGCCTAAACAAGTTAACTTCTGTGAATCTACTTACTGTTTTGGAATGCATGTTACCTTTCATTTAAATCCTTTCTGAAGTATTCAAGAAAGGCCACAAGAGATTGAAGAAGAGGATGACTTTGATGGTGATGATGGGTCTCAACCAGATCAGGAGCTGGTAGTGCCCAGGGTGAAGGTTGCAGAAGATGGCACCTTGATTATTGATGAAGAGAGGTACTAAGACCAGCAGGAACCCAACAGCTTGCAGCCGTTCCTTGTTTATTTTCTCATTTAAGACGAATGAGCCAAATAATCATCTTGTGCCAACATCTTTAAATTTATAGTTTAACTGTGGAAGTCAAAAGAGCTACAGGACCCACTGTACTAGAGGACAGAGACCCCATTTTTGAGCGTGGCTCCACAACCATGTACTCCAGTTTCAGGAAGTACCACTACACCAAGCACTGGTCTGACCAAGGTACAAGTACACAAAGAGCTGTCCTTTAATCTTGTTCTATGGTGATGACAGAATAACATTTCATTTATTGGCGTATTTTAAAACTAGTAACTTCTGTGTAGCAGAGCTGCTTACCGTGTTGAAGTCTGAGATATTGATCCTTTTTCTTTTCTTTCTTTTCTTTAAGAGACTGACATGTTCTTTCTGGCCATCAGTATGGTTGGCATGGACTTTTCTATGATTGGTACACTCTTCCCTCACCGTGATCGGAGAGAAATCAAGGTACAGATCAGTTCTGTTAATACACGCCTTTTTATTTTGTGGTTTTGAGCTGGCTTGAATTGGCTGAGGTTCGCACAGGTTTTTGCTTTGTTATCTGAAAGGCAACACTGACTGCTGGAGGACCCTTGAAGTCCTCTTAGGTATCCGTGGTGAAGGTTGATCGGATATTGGATCTGTATGCCAGTACTGTGCTAAAACAGCGGATTGGCAGCAGTGTTTTCAGGTATAGACAGAAACGTTAGTCTATTAAATTATTGAAGTAGAGCTACAGAGAAGACTCGTGTATTTACTTTGTATTTAGCTTTTCATTGCTTCAGGACAGTGATTCTGGTGCTGTGAAGTGAGTCAACGTTTTTTGCAATATTCCAGAGTTGGTTACTTGCCTTCCAGTTTCATAGTTTACAGCATATCTGTAGCAGTGATGCTAAATGCCAAAAATGGTATTGCAGCTCTTTGTGACTAATTGGCTAAAAAGCTGTTGTATTGTGTGCTGACGATATATATTAAACTGTATATTTACAGCTGAATTGAAGAGTTTCTTTGCCAGTATCGGGGTAAAATCAGTGTCTTTGCTCAGGTTCCATGGGAGGGTGCCAAAAGAGACTGGTAGACTTCTCCAAGATGTAATGTGATTGGGGAGTGCGTGATTACAGAAGCAGAAAATGGGATCTGTGGTGACAGTGTTTTATCCAAAAAAATGCCAATTTCTGGCTGAATGCTTTTTTTTTTTTTTTTTTTTTTTTTTTTTTTTTTTTTTTTAAATAAAAAATTTTTTTTTTTTAATTTTTTTTTTTTTTTTTTTTTTTTTTTTTTTGTGGTTTTTTTTTTTTTTTTTTCTTATTGAATCCACCCACCAACAAATTTAAATAATTTTATTTTTTTTTTATTTGTTGTATTTTTTTTTTTTTTTTTTTTTTTTTTTTTTTTTTTTTTTTTTTTTTAAAAGCTCATTTTGATATAATTATGTTATTCCCTAGGTGTAGTAAATTGTGTTAGATGTGGAGATATCTACCTTTTTCTGTAATGGGTATTAAAATGTCAAATGTTTTTTCTGAGTCATTTTAAGATGACTCTGTCCTTCGTTCCCTTACGCACATGAGCTGTCCGACATATACAATTTCAGTGAGTAGTTTAAAAATCACAGCTGATCATTACAGTTGATAACTCATAAATTTAATTATTTATGATTAGGTCAGAGTGCTATCAATGGACTGTGTGAGTGCTGAATGCAAATCTGTCAGTTACTTCTTGTAAATAAAACAAGGAAGTGTTAGGTGACAGATTTAATCATGATGGTACTGTGCAGTCAGCACTGCCAAAGTCACCTTGTCATTATGTGTGAACTTTGATGTTACATTGTGCATAGCATGCAGTCGTAGGTTTAATTATTGTTCTGTGTGAATGTACATATTTGCGTGTTCTCCACATATGCATGTAGATGAAATTGTTCATGCCAGTTTGAGCTGAAGACAGTTACAAATGTTAATTGATTAAAGGTGTCATTTGGTTATTTTTCAACAGAATAAATTCATTAAAGAAGAGAAAGGGAACTCCTGGAGGATTGACAAAGCTTTTCGTAAGTTACTTCAAAGAGTGCTATCGTTGGAACTCTTTTTTTTTTTATTATTATTATTAATGTATAACATATATACATGCAAAAGCTACTCAGGAAATATATTTTGGGAGATGAGAGATCAACTCTAGTTCTTGGCAATTTTTGCAGAGGAGAAGCGTCCATATGATCAGGAGTTATTCAGCATGCTGCTTGACAAAGTCTTGGCTGTAAAGAAAATGAAGAGACAGAAAGAGAGAACCCAGAGAGAGAAGAGGCCTAAGCAGAAAGGTAGCAGACTGCCCTGTGGCTCACGTTTTTGTTTTCTCTCTGTTAGGTTTTATTTATTTATTTATTTATTTTTTATTTTTTTACAAATACAGTAACTTTATATATATATTTTTTTACTTTGATAGCAAAGACAGCTGCAAAGAAAAAGAAAGAAACTTGCATTAGTGATGAGGAAGATGAGCTGGATGGAAGAACAGCCCAGGGGGATATGGAGTCGGCCGAAAAGGAAAATGAGGACTGTTCAAATGTTTTGGATCGTAATGGCAAAGCAGAAGTTTCCAAAAAACGGGGTAAGCGCAAAATCACTGAGGAGGTGCAGGACACCACCCCGAAAAAGCCATTAAACGGCAAAAAGAGGAGGACCAAAAAAGCAGCACAAGGTAACCATTTTTCATCTCCCACTTTTTTATCCGGTGTGTTCGTGAGTGTAAAATGGGGCAGTGTTGAGACGTACTTGACAGGCATTGAAAGAAACGTTACTCACCATGTTTTGTTTTTGCATGTTTTTGCTTAAGCTAAAGCCATGGTTTCCTGTACTGACTCTGATGCTGAACCTGCTGATGCTGAACCTGCTGATGCTGAACCTGCTGATGCTGAACCTGCCAAGAGGTAAAGGACAGCTCTCGACTCTCGGCTTTGTTTGATCGTTAAGATGTAATGAATATGCCTAAAACCCCTCGCTTTGCTTTTTAAGTGTGACATTATGGTGAGTGTTGTATGTTGGTTGTGTCTAGTACGAAGGAGAATGCCACTAAAAGGAAGAGAGTCGCAATCACACCAAAGATCCCAGTAAAAAAAAAGAGTAGAAAGAAAGAAACTTGCATTAGTGATGAGGAAGATGAGCTGGATGAAAGCACAGCCCAGGAGGATATGGAGTCGGCTGAAATGGAAAATGAGGACTGTTCAAATGTTTTGGATCGTAATGGCAAAGCAGAGGGTACCAAAAAATGGAGTAAGCGCAAAATCGCTGAGGAGGTGCAGGACACCGCCCTGAAAAAGCCTTTAAACGGCAAAAAGAGGAAGACCAAAAAAACAACACAAGGTAACCATTTTTCATCTCCCACTTTTTTAATCCGGTGTGTTCGTGAGTGTAAAATGGGGCAGTGTTGAGACGTACTTGACAGATTGAAAGAAACATTACTCGCCATGTTTACTTTTGCATGTTTTTCCTTAAACTAAAGCCATGGTTTCCTGTACTGACTCTGAGGCTGAGCCTGCTGAGGCTGAGGCTGAGCCTGCTGAGGCTGAGGCTGAGCCTGCTGAGGCTGAGGCTGAACCTGCTGATGCTGAGGCGGAACCTGCTGATGCTGAACCTGCCAAGAGGTAAAGGACAGCTCTCAACTCTCGGCTTTGTTTGATCGTTAAGATGTAATGAATATGCCTAAAACCACTCGCTTTGCTTTTTAAGTGTGACATTATGGTGAGTGTTGTATGTTGGTTGTGTCTAGTACGAAGGAGAATGCCACTAAAAGGAAGAGAGTCGCAATCACACCAAAGATCCCAGCACAGAACGTGGGTAAGAAAAGAGTGAAACAGTCCCTGGAGAAGAACACAGACAGGGGTGGCACAGAGAGTGAAGAAAGCGAGGACAGCTGTGGCCATGGGCCCACGGTATGGGAGCCCTGGCAACCCATGAAACGCTAATGGTTATAAAAACATTGTTTGTCCAGAAAGTAACATATCATCCAATGTTAATATTTTTTTTTTCCCCTCTTGCATGCCTTTTTTTCTGGAAGGTTGAAAATAAACAGCCTACTTTGGAAGCACTGATGAGGAAGAGGAGGAGACAGAGAAGGTTATCCTCTGATGAATCTGAGCATGAAGTAGAAGAGAAATCTGACATCTCAGGGGTACCGCAGAATTTTCTGCTCACACCCACTAGGTAGTTCCCCATCATTCTTCACATGAACTGATAAGCAAATGAGTAAAGACCTTTCTTAGTGTTGCATAACACCCCCATCCTTCCTTGACCTAAGTTTTAAAATTAGTAGAGTTAACATTTTATTATTTTGTTGTTATTTAGTTCATTATTTTAGTTTGACATTGCTGATTTGCAATAAAAACGTCTTTACAGGAATCATTTGAGTTGTATTTCATTGATGAATTTGCTATGATTTTGCATTTATTTAATTGAGTTGAGGTTCAAATGCTCCTGTACATAATATCTTTACTAATTACATTGTGTAGGTCTGGGAGGATACCAAAGCATCCCTTTGACTTGAATCAAGCTGAAGAAGAGGAAGACGAAGAAATAGTGGCATGTTCTGCTTCCTCTTCTCCACACCCTGTAGAGTGGCAGACTAGAAGGCCTAAGCTCAATTTGGAAGACACCCAGAGCAACGGTAAAGCCAGCCAACCCAAACTGGTCACTTCAGGGTTGTCCCAGTCTGTGGACAGTGAAGATGATGGCCGTGATGACAATCACGATGAGCAAGAAAATGACCAGTGCTGTACAAATCAAGACAGAGAACACCAAGTGCCTGCGCTTACTCCTGTTGACCTTTACTTACCAGAGCAGGTGGCCTCTGAGTGGACCATGTCTGAGGTATGAGCAGGTGCCAGCAGAGATGTTCAGTGGAATTAGATTTAATCCAAAGTTCCGTAAATGTTATAATTGACCTATCATATATTATAATACAGATGTATATTCCGACATATAGTACATATTAAATATGATAACAATCTGGTTGGGAGAAGGACAAATCTGGAAGCTATGGGAACAGAATGTTATGGTAAAATTTCTCAAGCCATCCATAAACAGAATCTGTATTTTATTTTTATCTGTATTATGAATTTACTGCTTGACAGAGGGGAACTGTTCACAAAACAATTTTTCTTTCCATTTTTTCTTGTTATCATCAGTCTTATCTTTATTCTTTTATTCCTCACCACACCCTTTGTTGAACTCTGTCACTGTGTTGTCACAGGCTGAAATCCTGCCAAATGAGTCCAGTGATTTGCTTTGCCTTGGACTACCAGAGGTCCCTAACAATGATAATGAGCACCTTAATATTGTAAGCAGTCAGCACTCATCTGTTTTTCCTCATACTTTGTTACATTGTATTTTTTTACACTTTTGGGCTCATCTAGACTGTTTTTATTTTCTTAGGATTTAACTCAGGAAGAATCTCTGGGGCCCATGGAGGGTAAGCTTGAACCCAGTAACTTTCCTACATTTTTTATTGTATTTCGCTTGCGTAAAAGCAAAGTGTGAAAAATATGTCTGATTCTACAGGATCTTCAGAGAGAGTCTCAACCACCTGTGAACAAATGTCAAATCTCAGTGACCTGAAAACTTCCCCATCTCTAGAAGAGCAAAGGCTAGGTGGGGAGTAACTGTATTTCCAATTGCTGTGAATAATACTCTGATGCTGCTGCTGCTGATGCTGCGTGGCCGAGGAGCAGTGCTGCTGCTGCTGATGCTGATGCTGCGTGGCCGATTGAACTAACTGACAGGGCCTGGTCTGAGCCTTTGTTCATGTGTTGCCACATATTTGTATTGATAAAATTGAGTAAATTGTATGACAAGTGCAGTGATAAATACTACTAGAAACAAGACTGCATATTCTTTTTTGCCCTAAATAATGTAGACTTTGAAAGAAAGACAACCACATCAGCCTGCAGATTCTGGCCCATTTTCACAGATCACTAAAAGACACGCTTTGACAACAACGGTCATATTTCTCCTATTCCCATATCTCTGCATTTATAAAGGGTTGATAACTGATACTGTACGAAGGCTTGCAGTAACGACGAGTTTTGACTTTTTGTCTACAGCCACTACTACCGATGCTGCTGTTCTTAATTTGGCTCAGAGGTTTGTTGAAGAGAAGAACTCTGAATCTGACTGTGTTGATAAAGATGTAACCTCAGAACAAAATGATAAACCAGATCTGTGCATAGATGACCAGCAACAGGATGAAAAACCAAGGTGGGGCATCAGGGAACCGCACCACTGTGTGTGGACACGTACTACGAGATTTTGGTTTTCAGAAATGTTCTTTTATGGGAAACTACAGTTCAGTACGTGTGATACTCTTGTTCTCTGATTATAGAGATGCACAAATTTCAGACTCTCCCGTAAAGAGTTTCTGTCAATGGAGTCGGAGCCCCAGCCAGAGCCAGGCTAGTGAGAACAAGCAGCCTCCTGTGACCCTAAGGAGTAGCGCATGTTCCACAAGTATGTTCTCCAGGGAGAAATGTAGCACATGGGTTCTTCCATGTAGTGTTGTCCAGTTACTTGTGTTAACCGCAGTGTGTAATGTACACTTTTAAATTATTTCTAACATGCTGTACTTTGACATTTACAATGGAAAACAGTTTTCTGAACTTTGGCCCTCACATTATTCTTTATATGCCCTGTTTGTACAGCTGATGTAGTTCTTGTAGAAATGGAGACACACAGCTTTGTGGTTAAACCTGCTCCGGGGAACAGTGAAAAAGAAGAGTTCAACAGGGAGAATGTGGAACAGGGTGAACCATCAAGGTAATTAATGTGGTGGATGTAATCCTTAATTGGTAACATGCACTCTGTGCACAATACACTCAAACCCACTTGGAAATATGTTGGTTTCAGAGGCTCTGACACCATTACTGAGGTTTCAAGCTGTGGCACAGTAGTTCAGAGTGGGCAGAGACGATGGTTTCCCAAACCCAGACCCAACCTCAGGCCACATGGGAATTTATCAGCATCACCACCCAACAGCAGGCAAGACAAAGGTAAACAGATGCCAGTGACGGTTTATGAGATGGTATAATGTACATAAAAATTTTATACATCCCAGTTTTAATTATGCCTCAGTGTTAAATGCAACTTTCTGTCCGTAAGTGAACTCTGCATGCCCTGCATCTAGGCTGATTTAATAGAATAATATTTGTTATTCTACTCCAGTTACTCCTGCTGTTGATGTTCAGCACACTGTGCCCAAAGAGACAGATGATTTGGGGACTGCCCTTCAGGAGGTCTCCATAAAGCACAGTGTGGAGGAGCTGAATGAGCAGAATGTGAAAGATGACAGCAAACAAAAGTAAGGCTGTTAATTTACTAAGGACAGATTGCTCAACTGCTTAAACCATTGTCATAAAGGTTAGTGCTTTCATTGCTCATGGTAGCTCGATGTGTTTGGTTTTTTTTTTTATTATTTCCATTTTATCTGGGTGCCTCAGCACCGAAGACTCTTCAGACGACACAACAGGCCCCAAAGTGGCCCAAAGCAGCTGTCTGGGAAGAAGGAGAAGCCGGTTCCCCAAACCCAGACCAAACCTGAAGCAGGTCTCCAGGACTTCAGTGGCCGTTAAAGTCCAGGACAATGACAGTGTGTGTTTAGGCATGTTATGTAAACTGGTTGTTCTTGTTAATCTCCCACTATGTATACATGTTTGCTATGGTTAGCAGTACTTTCTTTATATAATGACATCTTAACATCTTTTACAGTCAGGGATGCCACAGAGATACAGAAGGACTTCAGTGTGGCGCCACCTGTTAATGAAAGCAGGTTGGTGATATAAAAATTTTTTGAATGAAATGAGCAATAATAAGATACTATTCCAGTTTTAAGTAAAAACATTAGCAAAGTGGGGTGCTCATATGCTATGCCTGGACTACATTTTAATTAATGGTTTTGCTGATTGGAATTTGAGAACTGATTCACCAATTTAAAAATACCAAGGATGAAATTTCCTTTTAACAAACTGAAACTTTATTTTAGCACAGTGCAATTCCAGATTGGAGAAGGTGGTCCTGAAGATGTAGAAGATGAGAAGACGCTCGTTTCTTGCATTGCCGTCACGCCAGAGGTGAGAGTATAGGAAACGGGTCACGTTAGCCTCACTGTTAACTCACTTGTAATGTTCAATTCACACACACTTTGCTTCTATGCTTCTACGCAATTTATTATTGTGTAAAGAAAGGTAGTCCGTTAGACATAACTTGTCCTTTGTATGCACATACTCAGAGGAAGAGGACATGTCAGCACCAACACTGGCAACAGAGCTGCTTGCTAAAGATATTAAATTTAAGTTTTTTTTTTTTTAATTTTATTATTATTATGACCTTTCTAGAAATATCTGTGTGAAGTTAGTCATGTGTCTGATTGTACAGGCTGGTGATAATCTTGCTACCAAAGAAGAACTTCATTGTAATGTCACAGAAGACGTAACAGAAGGTATGCTTATTTTATATGTCTGCATGTCTTTACTGATGATCTTACAGATAATGACTTCAGAAGTGATAAAGGGTCTAGTTACTTTGCTGTTCTCAGTTGAATAAGTTTTTTGCTATGCACTTCACAACGCAGGCTGTTTGTTTGTGTGTGATCTGTATTCCTGAAGTAGTTTTCATTGTCTTTCCTAGTAGTGCCTATGACCTTGGATGATCCTGAGTCAGAGCCCACATTTATCCTGACACTTTTCCCCGTCTGTGTTGACATTCCACCACCTTTGATACATGAAGGATCCCAGTCTGATGTGCTTCTGACAGAATCTGAAACACATAGGTCTGTGCCTAGAACCACACATTCCTGCTTGCATTTCAGAAAAGTCTAGTCCTTTTGCAGGACTAGTTGGAATATATGTATAGTACTGAATATTTGATTATTTTTTAAAATAAGATTCTTAAGCATTTTATTAGTATGATATGAAGCGACATCTCACAGACATTTGTGCTTTTATGTTGTCCTGTTTTCATTGCTTCTGATAAATGTCTCCTAGTTCTGGGTCTGTGGTGGGAACTGAAGCAGAGGTCGGCCCAGGAAACCTTGAGGGTCATCACTTCGTTATCAGTGACCCTCTGTTGCCTGTGCATGATGAAGAGAGAGACCTGGCACAAGCCTCAGTGTGGAGCCCCATCATTCAACAGGTGCCTCACTGTGACCCATCAGGAAGGGACATGGGACAATCACAGACACACGTGGTAAGTAATACAGTATAACTGGAAATGGAGAAACGTTTTATTCACATAACTCCTGTTCAATCTTTCTTCACCAGGTGGATACTAAGAGTCGTTCAGAACACTGTACTGGTAAGATTTTACTTTACCTCGACAAATTTAGAACATCGTAGTATTTTTGTTTTGTTGAGTATTTTCAGGCAGTTCTGATGTTTTTGTGCAGCTGAGCTGCATGTTCCAGTAGATCAAAACACAGACAAATCTGTGAGCAAGAAGGAGGTTCTATCCAAGGACAAGAAGAACACACGTGCCCTCAACAGAAGAGGTGAAACAATCCTTTTCTTGGCATTCAGCAGTTACTCTTTCACATCCTCATGAATGCATTTTATGTCCACAAAAAACATAAAAACAAACTTCAAATTTAACTTGACATGATGTTGCTCTATATGTACCATGAAATGTGTTCTTTGCATTTTTCAGCCAAACCAAACATTAAAAAACAGGGCAAAAACTCAAAGGAGGACAAGGACAAACATAAAGAGAATCCTCAGCAGCTAGATGCGCCCCCATCCTTACCACAGAATGCTCAGAGCACGGCAGTGAGCCCTGCCGTGAACAGTGGCTCCACGTTAACAGACAGCTCTGTGGAACTATCTCAGAGCAGCCTTGGCCATTTGGATCAGTCACTGAAGGGAGGACCCACAGAAGCCGCAGGAAGCCATGTGACCCCTTCAAATGAGGAGGAGGTACCAGCATCAGGATTGTCCATTTCAATCCCACCCACAACAGAACCACTTTTACGGTGAGAGCAAACACCCACAATTTATGGTTTAGCTGTACAAATAAACTAGAAAGTGCCATGTAGCTTTTTAGTGTGGACTTGTTTTTCTGCATTTATAACAAGTTTTTTTTCCACTAGGTATAATGTATGATGCATGTTTCTATCACTAAATCTGTACTTGAAACTTCATTGACTTTCTGGTTTCTTTTATTTCTCTCTACCCCTTTCTCAAAAGGCCTGGAAGAAAGCCAAAAGGCTTTTTGTCTTTCATGTCAAACAGCAGCAGCCCCAAATCAGTTTCTCCACGGACCACGAAATCTTTGTCATTGAGGCCCAAAGTGAACACGTCCCATACTGAGAGGAGGGTGACTGCCGCAGCCTCGCCTCCTCCTCCCACCAGCTCCAAAACTAAGGACGTGCCTTCCCCCAGTCAGCCTGCCAAGGTCGTTTTGAAATTCCTCTGCATATTTGGAATTAGCAGTGTTCTGGAAACCTGGAGGCTTGGTATCAATCTTGTATGCAAGTACTTAAATTTTCTTTTAAATTTTATTCTAGGGAAGAGATTTCCTCTGCGTGAAGACAGATGATGAAGAGCCCACAAGTGTTTCTCAGTACTTTTTTAGTGACATCTTCACAGAGGTGGATGACCCTCAGTCTGACTGATACCTGGGAAGGAAGCAGCCTGACCTTGGCTGACAAGACCCTGTCAAGATGCATCTCATTTGCATGGTCTCATGGAGGAGCTTTGTGTATGCATATGACCTCATACAAAAGTCCTATAATCGCTGGCTTAAGCATGAAAGAAGTGTGTATTTTGGAGCAAAATGCAGGATTTGCTTCAGTGTGGCCTTTTTAGTGTTAATGCAATACTGTATGTGACTATCATTACAATATAACATGCAAGTGTTAACTGGGAAACTAAGCATATCTCAAATCCAAAGCACTGTGATTTTTTTTTCTTTTCTTATTGAACTGTTAGCTAAGAGCCATTTGCCTTAGTTGTTTTGAATGACTTTAGTTACTAAAATGCCTCTTTCTTTGCAGCAGACTTTTGATGAAATGTATTTTTGTTTTCCATGTAAGAAAGTTTGCAGAAATTAGACTCATAGTGTGTTCTGGCATTAGAATGTGTTAACTGAAATTTTTTTGGACATGCCAGTATTAGCTGGATGTCACAACATACCTGACCTCAAATGTGAATGAAATGTGCTGTGTTAAGTGCTATAGTGGAACTAAGGTGATAACTCTTTACCTCAGATGCTTAAGTACTTTGAAATGCATTGCCATATTTCAGTAATGTAAAATAACTGCAGTGAGGAATTACATTGCACATTATCATTATTGTATTAATTTATACCGACACCTATATATGCTGTATTGTCACTTTAAAGAATGGTGTGTTTCTGCTGAAAGTTCTAGGTTTTCAATTGAAGATAGGTCAGGATGTCCTCGGGTGCAAAGGTTGTCAGGTTTCTAATAACCTTGCTTTGACAATAGTTTCAAAACTAATTTTATTTAGATGTGCCATGTGTTTACTTTTGTTGAGTTCATTGGAATTCTTGAAGTGCACCATTACCATTTTACTGCTTTGTCACAAAGTAATAGAAAAAGAAAATAGAAAATCCTACAAAATGTAGGGTAATATCAGTAGTATTTATCCTAAAACAGTCTTTAATATTTGCTTAAATATTATTTATTTGAAATTGGTTGAAATGGATAAATGACTGTTGCTGCATTTAACGAGTGTCAGTATTAAATTTTTTTTATCGATTAGGAACAATGTTTTGAGTCATTGTTTTATCGGCTTGGCTTCTAGCAATTTAAGTAATTATTTATTTGTTGATCTTTGTGCGGGTGAGTGAAATAAATTATTTATTAACAGACATATTTGAAGACGTTTACTGAAAGGACCTTTAATTTGGAAGTGGTCAGGGTTGTAGAATAAAATTGAGGGGGCATTAAATTCCATACCAGTGAACTCTGAGCACAGTATATCATTAAATAGTTGCTTTATATTTGAAGATACTGCTGTTACCGATCTTATACTGAACACAACTGGTTAGCTTGAGGTAAAGCCCCTTGAGTAGGCATGGGCTCAGCCGGTATCACTACCGCCGCAGGCCATTGATGTATGGAAGCTTTTGTGTCCCAGAAATACGACTGTGATTATTAGTAAAATTTGCTGAATTATTGGACGTGGGAAATTATATTTCCCAAGAAATATGAGCATTTAGTACCAATTCAGTTGATTGTGGCTAACATTTCAACCATCAACTTCACATCCATCTCTTTTTTGTAAAGTTCTAAACCACACGAGTACACCTGATCAGCAGGTAAATTTGACTGGCGAAATGCAGTCTGGGAGGTCGCTGCAGTGGGGGCGTTTTCAACGTGCTGCGTTTTATTGGCTAAATGTGTGGGAAAAGGAGGGGATTCATTTACTGTACTTTTAACTATTTCTCGCCCAAGCTCCGCTGAAGGACGAAAGATAAGTTTGCGTTGAGCGCTTAATCGCTAATGATTGACGGTAAAACGCAAAAAAGATGATTTTGCAAATGTTAAGGCCGACGTTGTGTCTGCTTAGGTGTACGGGCGGCTTGTTGCCACCTTGCAAACGATTTTATCATGGGGATAAAGTAGCGACGATCGGTTCGCTGCCTGATGCACAATCCGCACTTTATCAGGTAGGCCCAAGAGCCTCGGACTCCGGTGAAACTCGGAATATAGCTGATACCGTCATTCCGGTGCTGGTAAAAGAAAGGTTTCTCATGCCTGTCCTTCTTTGTCGCTCAGTGGATTGCTTGTCTCGCCAGTGGTTTATGTACAAACCTGGTGAAAAAGCAGACGTATCGAGTTTATACACATGCTTCATTCAAATGAGCACTAATGGATCAATGGCTGTGATCTTCTCGCCTAAACCGAGTCTTCCATACTTGTGTAATAATGGTGTACACTGTTTACGTGGCTGTGAATGCACAGCCACTGGATTTACGTTTTACATTTTAAACGATGTGTTCTCAGGAAAACTATGAAAGGATGCAGGCAATCGTGACTGAGTTGAAGGAGAGGGCAGAGAGAATCAGACTCGGTAAACATCTTAACGTCTTTGTGCATGGAAGGTGTTAATAACTACTGTGATAAAACGATGTCCCTGGGATGTTGATTTCAAATTCTTAAGAGCAAAGTCTAATGTAGTTTTTTATGTTAATATAGGGGGTGGAGAAAAAGCTAGAAGATTGCATACATCCAGAGGAAAACTCCTACCTCGAGAACGTATTGACAAGCTTCTGGACCCTGGGTAAACCTGCCCCCGTTATTGGTCATACAGTGTAATTTTATGTATAGCACGCATGGGTCAGCTTGCATGTTTCTGTGTAATTAAGAATTGTGTTTGTGTATGAAGCATAAAGTGAACACCTATAATTGGCACAAAATGGTTGTGACTGCCTGGTGAAAAAGCAGACGTATCGATGCCTCAAATGTCAGATGAATTTGATCACATAGGAAAGGACAATACTGTACAGAAAAATATGAACAAAATCAGTGCAATTGGATTATATGAAAGTTTACTCAGTTTTTATCCAACCCTCTTCCAGCCAGAAAGGAATGTTTTTATACATTTATATACAGTTCACTTATATATTTGTATACCCATTTAAGAGTGGTCATACTGTACATTTGTTAACCACAGTATGATTTATTCTTTCATTTTTACAAATCACACAGTTCTATGTTGTTCTGTTGACACATACAATGCATATGTATTTAAAAACCCATTAATTGCTGCTGTGATGGTGGTGTGTTAAATGTAGACATTGACAAATTGCCATTCTCATCATTGTAAAAGAGCTGAGGTAGATTTATATAAGCTCTGCATCAAGTGCTTCTTATCCTGAAGAAGCTTTCTTGTTGAAATATATACTCTGTATATATGTATGTCTGCACATCTATGATCACAGCAGAAGGACAATACAGAAAAATATGAACAAAATCAATGCAAATGGATTACATGAAATAGTTTATTCGGTTTGAATCCAACAACCCTCTTCTAGCCAAAAAGGAATGTTTTTACAGATATGTATCGGGGTTTCCGATGGGACACCTGTGAAAAACTGGGTCCCTCCTGCTGATTACTGAGTGCCGTTGTACCAGCATATAAATTTAAATGGAATGTTCTAAAAATAAATATGATGCCTCGACAGAGGTACGTTAATTGATAGACATCTTATTATATTACATTAATTTACTGACAAAAGCCAGTCCAGTGTTGATTGTAAAGACACAAAATTGGATATTGGGTCATTAATTTATTTTGTACAAACAAGACAAACCTTTCATGTTTTTACATAACTTTATTGTTACATTTAACAAAAATTTAACAATTTAACAGTCCAAACAAATTACATGTTTGCTTTGTGACAGATTTTAGAAATGATGGTCAGGTCCTTGTCATGACTGATTCCAAGAGTATCTATAGATTTTATGCAGATTAGTTGTGCCACTGAATTCTGCATCCTGTGAGTGTGGATGTTTCAAGATGTATGTCTAATGCAGATTTATACAAGTAAACGGTTGCCGAGTCATTATCACGCTTTACAAACATTATGCACGGCATTTTGATTTTTTCATTTTGATTAAAACTTAAGATGCGTAGTTAAACTACATAATTTGTGTAGACTACGCAATTTACTCTGTGTCCGAGGTACAGAATGATCTTCATTAATCTGCATCCTTTTCAAATTCTGTGCGCGTTTTTGCGATGTAGCCGGCGTCATCGTAAACCTTGTGTATGTACATTACAATGGGTAGAACATCAGGCTGAGATGCAGAAGTCTCCTGGTTTGAATCCCAGCGATGTCAGGTGTGTCCTTGAGCAAGACCCAAATGCTAACTCCCCAGACTTGGCATGTGGCTGGCTGCCCACTGCTCCCCTCAGGAGATGGGTTAAATGCAGAGAAGTAATTTCCTCTAGGATTAATAAAGTACTATAAAATAGAAAAACATGAAAATGTAGTGGGTGTGTATTGTATATACTGTACATTTGGTTAGTGCAAATTTTGTACAAATAGAAATGTAAGATTTGGGGAATACATGCATGAACCCTGTTGATAATGTGGAAATCCAGTCTGCTGTAACAGTTCTGTATTTGCACATTCTTTCTTCCAGCTCACCTTTTCTGGAGTTCTCGCAGTTTGCTGCATACAAGTTATATGGAGAGGAGGAGGTTCCAGCAGGGGGCATAATTACAGGAATTGGTTGCGTTTCCGGGTACGTATGTCATCTGAATGTAATGAAGCAAATTTAAAAGCAAAGGAGCAAACTGGAGAGTATGAGACTTACCTGAATTAAAATCTAAATATGTAACAGAAGTTAGCATGGTTTGCTTTCAAAAAGCATTATTATATGAGGAATCGCGCAAACTATTAACCAATTTTTTTTTTCTCTTTCATGTGAACAAGTAGTTGACATCATGATTTTGAAATTTTTTACACATGAATCAATTTATAATATTTTACAGAAATCCAGATTAAAAAGCTGTATTTGTCATTTTAGGGTAGAGTGTGTTATAGTAGCCAACGATGCCACTGTCAAAGGGGGCACATACTACCCAATCACAGTCAAGAAGCACATCCGAGCTCAGGAAATAGCTCAGCAAAATCGTCTGCCATGTATATATCTAGGTGAGCAAGTGAACTTTTGTTCTTTGACCTGAACACCAGACATCAGTTAGAGACAGCAACAACAACTTCCTGTATTCACATTGTGAACCTTTAGTGGACTCCGGTGGGGCCAATTTGCCCAGACAAGCAGAAGTTTTTCCAGACCGTGACCACTTTGGTCGCATCTTCTTCAATCAGGCTCGCCTGTCTTCTCAAGGCCTAGCGCAGGTAATGCACAGACATGACCATAGTGCTTCAATTTAATGGCATCGGACTCTGGTGCAATTTTAACTGCAGAAGGTTACTTTATGTGTGTGATTTTATTGCAGGGCTGCAGATTTATGCATGTTTTTTGCGTTGCAGATAGCAGTTGTCATGGGTTCCTGCACAGCGGGGGGTGCCTACGTCCCTGCCATGGCGGATGAGAGCATCATTGTGCAAAAACAAGGGACCATTTTTCTCGGGGGACCTCCTTTGGTCAGTTTTCAGTGTGGTGATGTGACATTTGCTGTGTTGTGTTGAGGATGTAGCCATTGGAATGTGTTTGCAAGGCAACAGTAGTTAAGATGGAATAGAATTTACTGTTATTCTGAACAAAATGTCTTTCTTAGTCTTTTACAGAAGTACCAATATGTTTACATACTTTAACATTTTTTTAACTGAACAACAAATGAAATGTGTTCTTCTGAAACGCATAACTGTAGCATTGTGTAGGTTCATATATGCTCTGTCACTCGTGGTCATTAGGTAGTGTCCCATTCACCTCCCATTGTTCCATTTATGTTTTGTGTTTGTGAGAATTGGTAAACTGGCCAGAAATTTCAGGTCTGTTTTTTTCCTTTGTTTTTTAAACAGGTAAAGGCAGCCACAGGTGAAGAGGTGTCTGCTGAAGACCTGGGAGGTGCAGACCTTCACTGCAGGTATAACTCCGCTATATTGAGTCCATCATTACAATTCCCCAGAATTGTTTAGTCGTAACACATTAACAGGGTATGTGATAACATTCAGATGGAAATATGTAGGTGTAGTTTAGCTTCAGTCCGATCTTAAGACAGTACTAAAGTAACAAGTCTTTTCTGATGATGCATGTGTCCTGTTTGAATTGCATTAAATAAAGGTCAGTGACAAAAAGGGTTTGAAAGTTACAACTCGCATAGATTATACATTTGTTTGATCTAATATACTGTCAAATTTTTTGTTTGATTAACGCTGTGTTTTGCAGGAAGTCTGGTGTCACTGACCACTACGCCTTGGATGACAGCCACGCCATTCATTTAGCTCGAAAATCTGTACGAAATCTGAACTATCTGAAGAAAATTGATGTAAGTAGTATCGCCATTCATCATACTTGTGACACTTTTTTCCTGTTTTCTGATTGTTTTTAACCAGCAGGACCTGAAAATGTATATATTTGTATATGTTTTTCTATATAGAAATTATATACACACACATTTTTTGTACTTTTAATATTTGCATGCGACTATTCAGTAAGCACACTTTTGTTTTTCCTTATTGTTATACAGCAAACCCCTGCTGTTGTATCACTGTCATGTACTGTAGTTTTGTACTGCCACTAAATTTGTACAGCCTTCAAATTCATAATAATCATTTATTTACAAAACACAATATAGTTGATCTATTGAATATATGTGATGAAGAATTTGTACATCATTACATTTTGTTTTTATGTACTTTTTTTTTAATAGATGTTAAATATTTAAAGTTAAGCTTTTTGTGTATAGCAACTCAGAAGTCAGAATGAAACGTTTGACTTGCCAACATTGGTTATAAAGACAGGCGCGCTGTGGCAGTGAGCGAGCAAACAACATAGTGTCCAATATCAAGGTCATGAATGAAACAACGCTGTCTTTGTATGGTGTGCACACCTACTTTATCTACTTGCATGCATGCAACGGTCCGGCATGCAGCCATTTTGTATGTGTCAGCATGTCACCTGCTAACATACTGTCCGCCATGGTCCTACAGGTCCTACAACTGTTTAGAGCTTCACTGATTCTCCATTCCCATGCTAAGCAGATTGTTATACACAGTGCTTTCTAGGGTCGTAGGAACAGGGAATTGGTCAGTAATAAACAAAAGTCCCCATTATCTGAGTCTGTTATAACCATATTTGTTTACATTGTAATTAGTAGGAACCCAGCCTGGACCTGGGCACGACGTCTGTATAGACCCAATGTCTGTTATAGTATCATAGTCTGTATAAATGAAGCTTTACTGTATATAATATATTTTTCAGTTTTTCTGTATTTTTAATATTTGCATGCCTCTATTCTATAAGCACACTTTTGTTTTTGTTATTGCTAAAACAAAAGTGTGTACAGCAGAGCAGCACTGTTTCATCAGTCGCATTTTGTCACTTCGTTCGTTTGCTGCTTTTCAGTTATAAACATCCGCTGTTCACTCACTACGTGGTTCTGTCACGTTTTGCTGCCTGTACTGTAATTTTGCATGTTTAAAGGTCAGCTTTTATGTAGCTTTCACACGCACTTGCAAGTTAGTTAGATAT
>JABJVR010048655.1:0-23861 GCA_025773905.1 Chitala chitala
GAGTGTGTTTGGTCGTATGCGTGTAGACCCTTTGCCCCAATTCCTTGGTGTGCGTGTGGGTGATTGTTCCCTTTTTGCGATCTGCCCCAAATGTCCTTGTCAGGACACGTTCAATAAAAGCTTTTGGCAATCGCACTTCCGCGTCCGAGTCATGGCTAGCCGTCGCCGTTACAATAATAAAATAAATTAATTTTTATTTTTTGTCTTACTAAAAACACATTATGTCCAGGCTCAGAGTGGGATGGTTACAATGTTTTTAATTTCAAACAATACATTACATTAATGTGAGTATTGAATTAGAGGACTAATTAAAACAACGTACTGCGGTTGTAACCCAGAAATACAGAACACCGCTGATTTTGTAAGTGACCGAGGGAGACTCCGAGTTTCCAACCCAGCTCTCCGCCGCCTGCGTGGCGTAGCAGACAGGAGGATTAGCCCGCTAAAATACAGACTCAAGTTCCCGTTCTGTGCTGTTTTACTTTGGAAGGAGTCTGTGTTTCGCTATATGTTTCACTCCTACCTCCCATCATAGGGGATAAAAAGCAGAAGATTACTGTACTAATCGCACTGGGTCAATCTTTTAAACTTCAGCACTGAACTAGAGCCATTTTCGATAGTTATGACCTGTGCAATTTTGAGTGGCACTTCCTGGTGCATTCAATTAACTGAAGGGCACGTGCGTTTAACATTTTGCAGCGTCAATATTACAGCGTTTGTTGCGTAAATTCTTGTTGCTCCCAGGATGTCTCATAACAGCTGGTGCTGATTGTTCAGTACACATCCTCTGCGTCCTCTGGCTGGCGGTCAAAGTAGCGTTCCGTTCCTACTGACCTTTGAAATAGCAGTGGTGGTTATGTACTTCACTCATGTCTAGAAACTATGATATAAATTGCCTTAGAAGTTATTTTCAAGAATGTTTTGGAGAATACAAAAAACACATGTACCCCCCAAAGTTTACATATTACACTTCAATTTTTTTTAATGACTGAATGACTGTTTTGCACAACAATATTGTTTTGCTTATATGGTAAAATGCGTATATTTTTTTCTACTCAGGGAAAAACCAAAGGATGTTTCCAAAAAAACTGAATGAATAACCCCCAGATAGCAAACTGACTTCCTTCTCGTATTGCACATGAAATACAAATTCGTTAGGAACTTCCAATATGAGTAATAAATACAGAATGTACTACGATGTTCTGCAATGGGTGTCCAGGGTGAACTCTGCCTCGTGACCTAGGCTGTCTGGAACATACCCCTGTTTACAAGTGACACTGTATAAGATAAGCACTGGGAAGATGGATGGGTGGATGTTGTGTGATGTTAAACAAAACTAACTCTTTAACCCATTGTAATGTGATGTTCATATGTGTATCACTGCTTGTCCTTTTTGTTAACAAACATTTATCCATGACAACCTGTGTGACTTACAATTTAGAACATATGACATTTACTGAAGGAGTGCAGATCAGAGTTTAAGTGAAAGGATGGGCTGGTGGGGATGGTGACTTGAGGATATCAGTTTGTAGTAATTAGGTCAGCAGTCCAGTTCACTTGCTTTATCAGCAGGCCGTGTGTAAATTATCTTTCCAGGGATGTTTCAGTTGCGTTTCTGCTGTTTCTGGACCAGTGTTCTTTGATGATTTAACACTTCTGTGCCTTCTCTTTCTCGTTTTCAGTTTCCCTCCTTTTTTTTTGGGTACAGTACAGTATGGGGTGAATTCCTGCTTCGGGTGCCGTCACGGTTCTGAAACGTTGGTCTGGTGTGTCACGCCCTGTGGGGACTATGTGTCCAAGGACAGGAGGGTTTTAGTGTAAGTGCACCGCTCTCGGGGCCTTGCATCTCAGCAGCAGCTGACGAGACAGTTTCCGAGAGGCTCCAATGGCATCTATATGCACAGAAAATGTACTAAGAAAGCAGCACCTTTTCAAAAAACTTACGGTATGGACGGTATGGAACTCAGGAGGATGTGCGGATTTCCTCAGACAGAAAGCATAGCCAGGGCATGGCTTTTGCACGAGCACAACCCTCACCGACATGTTACTCTCCACCTCTGACGTCAGGCGCGGCATGCACATGTGAGAAGTGGCTTCACACATATAAGAACGAAGGGGGGGGGGGCATGAAATTGAAACTTTGAGGTAACGTGGTAAAATTACTGTTCGTGTAAAGGATTTCCTCTAAGAGCTGTCTTCATGAAACGCAGCGAAGCATTTCTTCTGTCTGTGGAAACGCAGCCTGGCCACACCAGCGTGCATGTTTCTGGTCGCACTGTAGGTATGTGTGTAATGGTGCACCTTCACTTATTTACCGCTCCCTGTTTTGGAGAAACACCTTGACTTTTGTACATTTCCCAAGAATGCATTTGCCTAACTATGTTTGGGCTTGAAACCACAACAGCGCCTTCTGCAAATTCAAAGCCAGTAATACAACTGGCGTGATGTGAGAAATCAGTCCCACGCTGGTATTCTTCACATCACTGGGGTCCCCAGCAGTGCGTTTACACTAATCGTTGGGAATATCTCTGATACACCCAATGGCAGTGATGACGCTGGTGATGGCAGCTGTGGGACATACATCCAAATAGGAAAATGGTCTGTTTCTTAGAAGCTAGCAGCAGAACAGTTTTAAGGTTTCATCAGATTGCATTTCCAGATACAGTGAGTAATTCCTTGGTTTCTGACTCTGTTGCTCTCACAGAATATGTTGTAAAAAGGTGCACATTGCAGACTGTGAACACCAAAAGCAAGATAAGGACTGCAGCAGAGTCTTTGCACAATGTGAAACCTAAAGTTAATGAATCATGTGTTTCTCCTTGCATAGCATCACATTTCAGATAGAACACTGTGTTCAACCAGTTGGCTGATTATTTTTCTGTTATTGTTGGGCTCAAGTCTTTCCCATGTACATGCAGGTGTCTGACTACAGCATACCATACAGTTAGTTCAGCTATGCATTCAGAAAACATATATAGTGCAACCATCTTAGATGTTTGCAAACTAGAAAAAAAAACATGCTGAGCAAGCTGGGTCAATGTGAAAGTTCAGCAAGCTACAAAGGTTTAGCTTAGTCAGTTTTCTTGGTGATAATTGTGTGAATTTGGGCTTAACTGAATATGTATGTTTTATTACAGCAGATGTGCTGATTGGCTTTCTTAAGTATAACCCACTGTGAACACATCAAGACGTACGATGAGCTCCAGTAGATGGGTGGCTACCAAGCGCACTGATGTCTGTTTTGAAGAGAGAAAAGAACTCCTTTGTCTCTTTCCCAAGCAGGACAGATATGTGAATTGTTTGGACACACTGAAGAAATGTTTGATTTGATTCACCAAATCAGGCGTGCTGTAATGGTGGTTCACTCAGCAGTGCTGTTTCAGTGCACTTTCACAAACAGTCCTGGGGACTGTCAGCACACTTTTTTTCGTGCTTGCAGAGTTTCACTCTGTCCAGTTCAAATTCTTCTCCCAGTTCAAAAACATGTGCTTCAGGTGAACTGGTTAATTGTACGTCTCTCCGCAGAACTTTGAAGAGTTAGGCTTCACCTTATATCTGAGATTACAGGAGACAGCTTGTCTATGTCTGGTTGGCTGAAGACTTAATTCAGGGTTTTCAGTTTGTGTAATTTAGATAAGTTCAACTAGTGCATCTGATTTCTAAATGTGTCATTGTTTAGTGGTGCTTAAACATGCTGAACAAGGTCTTCATATAGGCATAGGGTTTTGCTTAAAATTCTAGCATACAGAGTTTTCAACTTTGCTTTCTTTCCTGTAGCTTTCTGTTTTTCATTATACTATAAGACCATAGGTTCAGGCACATTTGTGAGAGTCAGCTGACAACATCCTGTCGTCACCTGTTTTCGTACACTTTGAAGTTTCATTAGACCCTGGTGTTGTCACAATACCCACACATGCAAAAAATCAGGAGGGACACACTTGAAACCATCATTTATTTCAGATTATATATGTATATATTTTTTTCATATAGCAAACACAAGCAGTTGACTGACAGCTGATAATACAGATTAATCAAACGTCATTAACCACTGCCTAAAAATAGCAATGACAAAATGAAAATACCGATTACACTTAATTTCTACTCTGGCGGTTCACAGGACGGAATGCTGACTGCTTCTCCAACCTCCACACCTTTGACAACAGTTTCCAGTAATTGCAGCCTCAGTAGTCAGTAACTGATAGCGCCTAGCTGTCATCATGCCTTCTGCCATGGTTCTGACATCAGCAGTGCAACCAAAGTACACCAGTTACCCTCTGGTCGGGCACTGGTGGAGCAGAGACCAGCTCTCTGGAAGCCAGTGGACGACGCTGATCACCTGTGCCACTTACCTGACCTGTGCCCATGTCCCAGAAGACACTGCTGTTCTGGTTCTCCACCTACACAGAGAGGAAGAAGCCACTCTTCACAAGTGTAGCTTGACATACTAGGTTGTGTACTAGGGAGTTTGTGTAACTTAAATAAATTCAACTAGTGCGTGTTTTGGTGAATGTAATCCCTGTTATTTCCTCACACCCTGCCCCATGTCAAGACATTTTTCTAATTTGACACATTTCTATGCTGATGTTAATTAAGCTCTGAGTTTCATGTTCAATTCAACTCAGTTTTATAGAGCACCTTCTGCCACAATGTTGCCTCAAGGTGATTTACAGGAACCAGTTAAAGTTAGTAAAAGTAACTAACAATAGATGGATTCGTTAAAGTAGAGTTAAAGCCAGGAGACAAGGGAGGAGAGGAAGCAAAAACTCCATAGTGTGGAGAAAAAACATTTGAGGGTCCAAGGTTGACTGGCTGCCCACCTGTCCTGGGCATGCTAACATTACAGAATACAATATAATGACTATAAATCTGAATGGCAGTATGAAGTCTTTCTATCCATAGAAACAATTTAAACCCTAGCACAATACATTAGCATTTGTACAGACCCTCTGACTTATTACTTTTAATTCTTTTGTTTTACTTAACATCAGTCAGACAGAAATCAAACCCCAGGCCTCGACATGCAAGGCGACAACACTAAGCATCCCACCACCATGCTGCCTGTGCTATTTAATGTCAACCAGTCAGCCATCTTCTCTACCACTTCATCCAGTGAAGGGTTATGGGGAAGCTTGGAGCCCATCCCAGAACACATAGGACACAGGGCAGAGGACACCCAGGGTGGGGTGCCAACCTACCACAGGGTGCACACACACACACTCACACACTATGGGCAATTTTGACACACTAGTCAACCTAACCTGCATGTCTATGGACTGTGGGAGGAACAGGAGAACCCAGAGAAAACCCACCAAGCACAGGGAAAACATGCAAACTCCACACACACACAGACCCAAGGCAGGAATCGAACCCCAGGCCTGGAGGTGCGAAGAGACAGTGCTTCTGTTGCAGTCTTCCTAATAAAACTGTTTCTACAAGTTAGTTTGTGTTGCTCTTAATTCTTGAACACCATGAACATTCAGTGAAGCTGACCACTTCAGACTTCCATAAACACTTTAGTTTCAGTGAAGCTGACCACTTCAGACTTCCATAAACACTTCAGTTTCAGTGAAGCTGACCACTTCAGACTTCCATAAACACTTTAGTTTCAGTGAAGCTGACCACTTCAGACTTCATAAACACTTTAGTTTCAGTGAAGCTGACCACTTCAGACTTCCATAAACACTTTAGTTTCAGTGAAGCTGACCACTTCAGACTTCCGTTGAACTCAGTAAAAATTTTTATTTTGTTTATGGTAAGTGTATTAACTTGAGAGAGATGCTCACATTAAACCAATGTAGACTGGCCAGTTCACATGAGCAGCAGGTCTTTGGACTAGAGGGCAAAAGAGAGCAGGAACACTAACACAAGCACAAGCAGGACTCAGAAACTCCACACATCCGATGCAAAAGGCCTGATTCAAACCTACGACCCTCTGGGGTAACTTAAACAAATCACCCTTAAGTATTGTGTGTACGCTGCAGTTTTATCTGTGTCATTCCACATTTGGATCATTCTGAACTTGCAACATCCCCAGTTAGACTTTTTATAAAGTAAAATGAGAAAATTACTGTACACCCATGTATTATATGACTCTTATATAAATTGCTGCGTTTCTGAAAACCTGGCTTCTAGATATTCAGTTTGAGGCGTGCCAAATGTTAGAAGCAGATGACGTCATTTATTATTCAGGTATGATACAACATACGCAAGTACCAGTTACTGTACAACCCATTTCAACTACTGTCATACATTTCTCGGTACACCGCAAAGCTTGTTACTTTCAGATCCTTGACAACAGCCTTCATGCATGCAGAATAACAAAAACTCATCATTATGTATCTAATAAATATACAGGTTGTGGTTTTGTATATAAACTTCACCAATAAAGCCATAATAAAACAGACTGCACAAGAGTAACCTTCTTACAGTCTTTATTTTGGCATAACAGTGAACGTTGGTGCATTTTAGGATGTCAGCGGAGTTCATCTACGTTTATTGCACTTTAGTGACTTTGTTTCATTGGTACTGTGCAAGCTGTCATGACCAACTGAACAATCACAGCAAATGTAATGCCTGTTATTTCTTCATACATCTTGCTCCATGTCAAATCTCATACTCTCTCTAGGGAAGTGTATCATTCTCAATTACCAAATTCATAGAAACCAACAAACTGCAAGAAAACAATTAAAAAACCTACTCAAAAGGCATGTGTTCTATATGTCACATTTTCCAAAAGCAGAGACAGGCAAATGGACACCAATATAAATAAATAGCAAGTACAGTAGCAGCATTAATATGGATTCCGTAACAAGAAGAAGGCCAAACCAGCTGTCCATACTTGCCAAAAATGATCTGACCCACCCAGTTCAATGTTTTATGCAGAATCCCTTTAAAGTGTTGAAGTAGAGGTGGTACGGTGGTGTGGTAATTAGCATTGTTGCATTACATCTCCAGGGCTGAGGTTCAATTCCCATCTTGGGTCTGTGTGCGTGGAGTTTACGTGTTCTCCCTGTGCTTGCTGGGTTTTCCTCTGGTTTCCTCCCCAAGACATGCAGATTAGTTTGATTGGTGTCTCCAAATTACATGGCAGGGCACCCACCCACCATGGGTGTCCCCTGCCCTGTGCCCAATGTGTTCTGGGATAGGCCCCAGGCTTCCCCTCACCCTTAACTGGATTAAGTGGTGTAGACGATGACTGACTTTTAAGTAATATTACAGCACAATAAGTAATCAGTATCTTTGAATTAGAATATTTCAGGAACATGAAGGTAAGCACTGATCAGACCACAAACAAAACATATTGACGAAATCAAATGAGCACAAGATACCAAAAAGAATACCCCTCCCCCAAGTGTTCTTATTTTCCTCAGCTGAGTGGTAAGAAGCAGTCTATACCAACGTGCCCAGTTTCTGTGCTGGAGAACTTTAGTCCAAATTGCCCGTAACGTCCTGTATGACATGTCCGGAAGTTGAATCATGTCAGCTGGACTTCTTTTTTCTTGATACGAATGTTTCACTACTCATACAAATAGCTTATTCAGGCTGAAGGCTAATCGGATGAGTAGTGAAACGTTACTATCAAGATAAAAGAAGCCCAGTTGACATGATTTAACTTCCAGACAGCTCCACCTGGATGACTGAGATATTCATTGACATCTTGTATTGACAGGAAAAAAAGGATTTCACCCATTTGTCAACCCGTTGTTTGGTGATAATTTAAACTGCCTCATGTTAAAACTATTTAAATTATGAAAATTATACTGTAATATTCTACCTGAGTGCTGTGACTCAGACTCTCCAGGATCAAGGTTTCAAATTAAGGAGCAGCGTTCATTATCATTGGTGACGAATCTCAGTTCTGTCAAGCCTGTTGAATATGACGTTCAGTCACATGTTTTCATTTACATTTAATATTAGTCATTATCCACGAAAACTGTGTTTTTGGCTGTAACTTAACCTGACTGACTCTCGTGATGAGCTGAGAGTGACTGACTCAGGCCAGCAACTGAAAACCCCACTGGGGGGCTGTCTAGGTATGATTGTCACAGCACAAATAAATCCGATGCAACATTTTTACTGAATCATGGTGTGACTTGATACGGTTTCAGCTTCTATGATGCTGCTAAAATCACCATAGGCGGAAATCCCGAGGGGACAGGGGGAACATGCCCCCCCTCCCAATGTGTCACTGTAAACCAAGATATGTCATTTGTGCCCCCACCCCCTCCTCAGGAATTGCTTTAGGGACATGTTTCTATTTATTTTCCCCCCCAAAAGTGAAATGAGTTACCTGCCCCTGGCTGAAACCAGGCAGCACTAGCAAGAACAGAATTTAACATGTGCAAAAATGCAAACAATTAATTAATTATTTACTTAGGAAGTAAACTGCGAAATGTTAACATTTCAAGCTAAGATTACTGTACCCAAAGCCCTGAATGACCTTTAAGTGATAACTATAAACGTCTCAAAGTTTATCACTCTCAGTAATAATTTCCAATAAAGCACACAGGCACTAACCACGTACTTTGTTTACACACTGGTGTTTTTGTGTTAGTAAATAATTTAATACCTAGTCATGCAGTTATTAAAACTACTGTAATATAGATTATTTAATACCTAGTCATGATCTCCTTCCGTGATCTCCTTATCTCAGCTGGGTAATTTTGTCAAGTTGTTCACTGGTAATGTGACTAGTAATTGCTCATCAAATCAGATGACAGAGAATGATGTTTTTAGACAATTTTTTTTGGAATATTTTCTAAACTGTCTTGTCAAATATTTGACTTGATAGTTGCTAGTACAGATACCAGTTTTGCTTTATGTTTAATGTCAAAATAAGTGATTTGCACCAGCATGACACTCACATTGTTGAGTTGCAAAGCATTATATCACAAGCTGAGGGTTATGGCTATGTTCCTAATAAGTAAAGACACAAAGAGGGAAAACTAGAGTGAGAGACAGAGTGAGACCACCCGAAAGCAGCGACAGCAAAAACAGAAGTAACACAATGCCGTGGCTCAGCTCTGAGCTCATTTCTACTTCCTACACACCACACTGAACACCAAGGCCTAGGATGCCTTTTCTCCTCACTGCAGGGTTGACCATTTACAAGAAAGACTTCTGAGGGCTGGCCTTTTATGTTCCTTACATGTTTAGCCCCCCCAGGTGTCAGCACAAAACAGTTAACATCCTCTTTAGTTATAATACATTTTGCTCATTTCCATCTGGTCTAAGACAGAGACATAAATACAGTAAGTTTTTAAAATCAATGTCCTAGATTCCCAAGGATACTGTTTTAATGAACACTTGGAAAGCCACCTAAATGGCCCACCCTTAGTCATGATTGGTTTATCTCACATTCATTCATTTTCCATACCGCTTATCCTGTTAAGGGTTGCAGGAAGCCTGGAGCCCGTCTCAGGAAGCACAAGGCACAGGACACCCAGGTTGGAGCACCAACCCACCACAGGGCACACACACACCCAAGCACACACTACAGGCAATTTGGAGACACCAATCATATGAACCTACATGTCTTTGACTTGCGGAAGGAATCTGGAGAAAACCCACCAAGCACAGGGAGAAACTCCCTGCACACAGACCCAAAGCGGGAATCGAACCCCAGGCGTAGAGGTACAAGGCGACAGTGCTAAGACCAGCTGCAGCACAGTACACAGAACGTACTGGCAACCTCTGCTTCTGACCCTGTGCCAGTGTTCCTGGTGTTACTTGGAAAATAAGCTACACTGGCTGACAGTTGGGAGATGATTGAACACAGATTCTAAGTATGGAGGAAGGGTTTGCCTTGTCAGGATGAGGGCAGTTAACAAGAAAAGAGTCATGAAAAATTGTGGGCGGAGGACATACTGAGATTGTGTCAATATATTCAAGCAAACATTATGAAGCAAATACAGGTTTCCTGTAAGACAGTATCACATATAAAACAGTTGAAACATTAGTGCAGACATTGTAACACATTAACATGAGAAACATTATTCTCTGTCATCTGATTTGATGAGCAATTACTAGTCACATTACCAGTGAACAACTTGACAAAATTACCCAACTGAGATAAGGAGATCACGGAAGGAGATCATGACTAGGTATTAAATAATCTATATTACAGTAGTTTTAATAAGAAGCAGCTCCTGCTGTTTATAGAAAATGGTTATTTCCAGTGGGACATACTAGTAAAGTGTGGGAAAGTCCTCTCCAATATTTTTAACCCGTTCTTTTGGCACAAATTTTTTATGTCAACTTCTTCCCGTTTTTTTTTCTTCATAGTAACTAGGCAACCATCAACATCCTGAAAAGGCAAACCTTTCCTCCATACTTAGAATATGTTCAACCATCTCCCAGCTGTAAACATTTCCAGCAACACAAACAAATTTATGCTGTTGTTCTTATTTTGATTTTCAAGACAATAAACATATTGAAATAAACCATCAAAACAAAAAAAAAATACAGTCCTAAATTGTTCTTTAAAACAAACTGTCACATTCAAGGGAACAGATGCACAGAGGCAATGGCTGAGTCTATATGCAGAAGCAGTTTTATTTCAATAAACAGGGTATATAAAACCAAGGAACAATGCTACAAACCCAACTAAGAACCACCATAACAGAGCCAAGAGTCTACATAAAGCTGAACAACTGAAACAAGGGGAACATATATAGGTGGCACAAGGTATCAAGACACAAGTGGGGGATACTGATTGAATTAACAGGGCAATTAGCACAAGGGGAATAGGAGAAACAGGGGCAAGGGTGCCAACTAGTGGACGCAGAGGGAACTGACAGGGATAGATCGTGACACAAATGGGTTTTGTTTGCAAATATTTATTAGAAGACTTGATGTCACATTTAATAATATGTAAACACACAGTTATAGTACACACACAATACCTGAAATGCAAAGTATACAATTTTTGGGTATTGTACATATATGTAAAAAGTTTATGATCACTCAACAGAAGATGGTATAAATCCTTTTCATCCATCTCATCATAAAAATCTTCCAATTTAAGGCTGCAGGAAGCCCGGAACATAACCTAGACAAGACATGGTGCGAGACAGAGCCCACCGTGGACAGGACACCAGTCCAACACAGAGTATGAGACTCCTGTGGAAATGCATGTTTTTATGGGGAAAACATATAGACCCAACAATCGTGTGAGCCAGACCCAACCCCACAACACGACAGAACCACTCTACAATCTGTACTATTTCCCATAGCAAACTGAAATGTAACATACACTATATCAGACTGGAATGTGATGATCCAAACTTCCCAAACATCGTACACCCTAGAATATCATTAAGTGGATACTCCCCCGCCCAGCCCCACCCTGTCCAGGTGTCCCAATAGTCCATTATCATTTCCAAAAGAGACACTTAAAGCTGGATTACTTTAATTTAAACCTATAACAGTAAAAGAAACAGTGTTTCCCCTTTTGCAAAATGCAGCAGGGTGTATGAAGATTTTAACCATAATTTTTTTTTACTATATGTCTACAGTAAAGGACAATATTGGTTTTATTGACTATTCCAAGTATATTTTTCCCTATAATTCTGCTAAGTCTGTTTGACAGCAGCTAAGAAGTTCACAGTTCAGTGATTTCTATACCACACTTTTTACTCTATGGCCTTCATTTTAAACGTAAAATATGCCCATAAAAAAAATCACAAACCATTTTACAAAATTTTACAAAACATTAAAACCTATAACAACAATATTCATAATCTTAAACACATTTAACTGGTTTGAAATTCAAGAAACCCTTGACTCCAAAAAGGATAAGTGGTTGGATAATGGATGGATGGAGATAAGGGAAAGAAAGTAATGTAACTATTGCCAATAATTTTGAACTGTGAAAAAACTAATTTGAGAGAAAAAAAAATTACATATATATATTAACCCTTTGTTACGTACGTATGATTATAATGTATTTTTAATTCAAAACTTTCCCTTGAAGGCACAAAAAAAAGTGATGACATATGAATATACCCTAAAAAGGAGTATGTGCCAGTGACACAATTTTCAGCATTACCTAACAGGAAGCTGATAGGAAATATAAGACAGGCAAATTTGTGAAGTTGGTGCCGTTTTGCATACTTTGAACCTTGACTGATCTTTCAGATTTTGAAGAAGACTTGAAACCTTAACAGGGACAAGAATGTTTTCCTCAGCTTTCGCCGTTTTTGCTTTTTGCATAATTGCACTGCTTTTTGACAGTCCAGTTCACTGCAAGAGTAAAGACTGTAAAGATAAGTGCTGCTCGTTTGTGGAGAATTTTCCAGCAAGGCTCAAACAGCTGAGGTCTACGTTTTCCAAGATAAGGCAATACTATGTGAGTACTGAGAACCCGGAGAGTATTTGGCTAAAGACTGTGTTGTCACTTAGACTGATTTTTCAAATGTGGTTAACTTAAAGGTTTTGCATAGGTGGAGTAATGATCTTGTGCATTACCTCTACTTTTCCTAATTTGCCAGGAATCCAATGACGATATGGACACTGCATGGTTAAAGGAATCGGTTCTCGAGGACTTTAAGGTGAGTGATGCTTAGTTTTGTGATGGTCTGTTAAACTTGTTTACATTCCGCAGCGTGCCATGCAGTCACTGTAGTGCAGTAACATTGATGAACTGAAGAGGGTGCTTCTTTACGTGGCAGTGCACGTCTACAAAATCTAATTAAGTTAACGGAGTGCTTGCGCTGCAGTTTCGCATTGCTTCCTTTCGGTGTCTGTTCCGAACTATGTCTGAAATAAGATAATCTTTTATGTATCCTCAGAGCCCCTATGGATGCCACGTAATGAACGAGGTTTTAAAATTCTACCTAGAAAAAATTCTACCAAACGCCGTGCAAAATCGCCAGGAATACACAACGTCCATCAATATCATTGTTACCATATTCAACGACCTGAAAAGAGAAGTGCTTCACTGCGTAAGTTTTAAAACTTTGCTATCTTGTTTGTGTCATGGCAACCGCATAATCGCATGCCCTTGAAACTGCAGTTTACACAGCTTTATTTATTTCGCATTGCTGACTTGTTAAAAATGAAAAGAAAAAAAAGTACGTACCTCTTTCTTCGGTGATTTGTTATACTTCTTCTTCTTATTATTATATTATTATTATTATTATTATTATTATTATTACTATTATTATTAAACTTGTCCTTATGTGAAATGAGCGAGGAGCGACAGATCAATATTTGGTTGTAGTCTGGTAGTGTCGCTGATTCATTTTCATTCTTAGCTTGACTCAGCAGCGGTTCCTTCTCCATCTGTGTTTCTTACGTCCATAGTGAGCTTGTTAAGTCTAGAGCCTTCTCGAGTTACCAGTCAGAAGGGTTAACCCTCTTGTAGGGTATTTAGTGTACTTTAAGAAAATCGTACTGCAGCAAGTAATTATATGTGAGGTTAAAATTTTAAAATATTTACCTGTTACCTGAAATGGGCAGCCGGGTACTATTAAGTTGCCTGCAATACTTGGTTTACTTTCATTACAGATTCGCTTAACCACCGTTATTGTAAAAACCTTTTTACGATGCATTTTTTGTAACTGGCATCTATTTCACATTTACTAACTCAACTAATTTTAAGGTGATATAAATATTAAGTAAAATTATGTCATTTTTATCCTTACAGAAGAATTACTTTTCCTGCAAGAAACCCTTTGCATTCGACAACATGATATCTGCCTATAAGGAAGTAAGTGTGTCTATATAGGCACGTCAGTACCAGCTGAGATATTCTAATCCATCCATCCATCGATATACCGCCTAATCCAATTCAGGGTCTGTAATCTTACTTTATATACAAGACTCTGATGATCAAGACTTAAAGTCCCCCTTCCCCTCTTTTTTTGTTTAGATGCCGGATACAGGATTGTACAAGGCCATGGGAGAGATGGACCTGCTGTTTAATTACATTGAGGAGTACTTGGTTTCCAAAAGAAAACGGCACTGATATATGCATTTGTGTAGAATCCCAGCTGGAGGGACACACCACCACCCTGTCAACTACAGTATTTTTCTTCTCTTTTCATTTTTAAGAAGACACTTTAGCACCAGATATGCAACAATCACCTGTTACACTTCAGAGTCCTGGACAAGTTCTGCATTACTTGGATACTCCTATCTTAGTCCAAAATAGGGTATTTTGTGATTAACAAAACTGATATCCAGAGTGTATCTTACCCATTGGTTTGTGTTGAAAATGCTCCCTATAATAAGGAGGTTGTAAGGTTTGGTTATAAATTTGGTACTGGAAAAAACCAGAATGTTCTTTTGCAGAAACATCACACTACCCATCTTTGCTTTTTTAACATTGTTAACAAAGTGCTTGCTTCTGGAGTGTGCAGGTATGTTTGGCAAATCTGAATAGTATTCTGTTTCATCTTACTGTACTTGCAGTTCCAGAGATATTCTCCAGAAGATGTCCAATAGCAGATATTTCTTTTTGCACACAGTGTGTGATGGATTTTGTTTGGTAGTGAGAAATATTTTTTAATATGAATTTTTAATATGATTTTGTAATATGAAGAAAGATATTTTTATATCATTATTATAAATTGATATGAAAATGCCTATTTATTTACGTTTGTATTCTACAAAGTGCTTGACTTTAGCAGATGTCAGCTTTTTTTTATTATTACTATTTTAATAAAAAAAAAACAGCTCTCCTGTTTGCCACATTCTGTGAGAACTGGAAGAAACCCAGCTGCCTCCATGTTTACAAAGTGTTTACTCAAAGTAGGATTTTATCCTTGTACTTAGGCACGTTTCTGTTACCTGCATTTCAATATTGTGTTGGGTTAGAGAAATTCGCATTTGATCATTGCACTGGTATTTGTTCATGTTAACAGTGATGTTATGAAAGATGTTTATTTTTTTTATATCATGTAAACTGTTATACAGTATTTATTTAAAATTGAATAAAATGTCTGTTTTACATACAATACAAACATTTTCATGACTTTTTATTTGCTTTGGATCATTAGATAACTTCATGCCAGCTGGTGTCCACGCTTAACAAGCATGTCACGCTTTTCCTTGTCAGTGTTACGTGAATGACAGCCATAGAGCTGGCTGATTCCAAAGCTGGCCGTCTTACGTCTTTCGGCTTTTTATGTTACCCATTTTACAGCCGAGTGCCTTTTTATAAGTGCATATTAATCCCATTATGTACTGCGAATGACATATTACACAGAGGACTAAAGCAGAAGTTAGTTACTTATGAACATCAGACAAGCAGTGGCATGGATTATGCTGAGCCATTGTGCATCATGCTGCCATTATGGTACTTAAAAAATACAATACAATAGCAAAGTCAAAAAGAATACCTCTTCACACACACAAGTGAGAAGACGGCAGAGGCGAGTTGCTCATGTGTGCATGTGTTGTAGTTGCAGCACTCAACGTGTGTTACATCTTACTTCCAAGCAGCGGCACCCAAGTATGCGATGAAGGCAGCCGTGCGCAGGTGCCAACATGCTTGGAAAGCAGGAGAATGTGGGAGCGGAGAGATGAGACTAGACTGTGAAGCGGTCCTGGTAGTCATTAGAGTGCATGTGCTTTGCTGCAGTGGAGAAAACATGGTCTAAAATCTGCACCCTCCACCCAAAGGCTGGTGGCATTTCAAGCCTGACCAGTTTCAGCCTGTGAAAAGCCACATGGCCATGGCAGTCATTTATGTAATGAGCCCAACACTGAGGTGATGTGATCCTTCTTACTAGTCCTAGTCAGCAGCCTATCTTCAGCATTTTGGACTAATTATGGGCTGGTCAAAAATGACTGGCTAACTGTTTCATACAAGGCATTGCAATAGTGTAGTCCAGAAAAAAAAAAAGTCAGCCCATTAAACCCACAACCGCTTCTTCAAAGGATACTGTAACACCCAAATGTAGCTGAACACTGGAATATCACTAGTAAGTGAGAAAGACGACATTCAAAGTGATGATGCATTTTCAGCAATGATCACCACATATGAAATTTGGTTGGGTTATACTGTGTATGTTTTGCACCACACAGTGACTGCAACCTGTGAAGTTAAGCAACAGCAGGAAATTTATCCTTGTACTTGGTTTTTGCTGAACTGCAAATATTCTATTCTTTACACTACATGCTAGAAATTAAAACACTTAGTGACATGACTTTTCCACACCTTAAACATTTTTTGAATGAATTAATGTTACCATTTATAAGAAATGGGAAGGAGTTCCTGAAGGCTTGTAAAAAAAATTTAAACCCCTCCCTTGACAAGATGCTGAAGATGCAGATAAGATACCAGAATAAATTTGAACATACAAGACTGTGGCCAAAAAGTGTCAGCAAAGCAGCAACTGCACTAACCACAACAGTGACCTAAATAGCACTTACTAGCAGATACACGGTTTTCCCTTTACTGTAAAGCAAGGGCCAACCTGTTAAAATGAGAAACCGTACGGTTGCAGCACCCCTTCTGGAATTGCCTATGAAGCTGTTCCTATTGTCATATCATCCTGTGACATCTCTGTCACTACACTTGGCTGACGGTTCACGTGATGTTAGCAGGGCACTGTGTACCCTGCGCTGCCCGTGTGACACCCTGTCAGCTTATATGTGCCGAAAGCTAGAATCAAGTCCCCAACAGTGCATCTGTAACTTACTGAAATGCATTTATTTCTCTGTCATGTAGATAAGAACAAACATTTTAAAATTCATACTTACGGCAAAAGGCAAATTGCAAAATTAACCATTAGAAAACATGCCATGCTATATACATACTGTACGTGCATCTACATGAGTAAATACATTCTCGTGTGCGCAGGCACACGCACATGCACACAACGTGGACAGCAAGGTTCAAGGTCTACATTTAGGTGACCTTGTAATGACCTCATCATCGCACTCCTGACTGCATTTCCAAAGCAAACGGATTTTTCAATGTAAAGCCTTATACTCAAATTCACCAAACAGACACAGGATGTGGGCACAATAAACAGGTTTGCTGATAAGCAAAGTATTGTCTACAAGCACTTCCTTCCTTATTGTTGAAGTTAATGAAATATCTGGGTTTTTTTTTTCCTTATGGTAAAAAAAAAAAGTAAATTTCAACCACAGCCGCAATTCAGACAATGCAAAACGAGCACACATCAAGGGTTGTTGTACAGTCTGCTTGTATTAACCTATCTGAGATTTGGGCCTGTTTCACTGGAAGTCCCCTGATACACACATTTCTGGTACGGCTGTTAATCAATTTTGCATTATAAATGGCTGATTTTGCACTTCTAGTCCCTTAAAGTGCTTAGGCAGAGCACCCTCGAGGAATGGAACTGACAAAAGAAGCTTTATTAAGGCATTCAAGTAAGAAATGGACTGATAAAACAGTATTGAGTCAAAGCATTAAGGTCACACAAAGAGGGCAGAGTGAAACTTGGCTAATATTATGTATTGTAATTAGTTACTGTTAATTTACTAGCTCACTCACTGTGTGAAAATGATGCAGCAAGTTGTTAGCAAGAAGACACCACACGAGTTTAGGTTCTTGTCAACACAAGTGGTTTCAGCTCACTCTGACTATAAACATTGTAACGCTTCCCTTTGTTGTGCCAAACAGGTCTTGTTTAGAGTTTTTTTTTGCTCTGTATACATCTTGTCAAAATACACATATAAGAGTTTTGGGGGAAAAGAAAATGCAGTTTGCAGAGGCAAATATTTTTCTAACAAGACCCAAAAAAGGAACTTTAATGCTTTTTCTATGACTGAACAAAAGAGCTACGACAGTGGTGCACAATGGCCGTGGAGGGTGGCTTTCAATGACTGATGGAACCGCTTAGCCAAACCAATCACCTGGGGGTGAGAGGCCATAGAACAGTGGAATTTAATCCCAAAGTTTCAAGCAGTGGAACTCCATAGTTCTGATGTGAACTGGAGGCCTTGATCAGATGAAAAGTCTGTTGGAACAGCAAAAGGAGTGACCCACATGTTGATGACCGCTCGTGCCACATCATCAGTCATTGTGGAGAAAAGACTGATGGCCTCAGGCCAACAGGTGGTTCTGTCCACCATAGTCAGAAGGGTAGGATAGGAGAAGGAGCGCCACCAAGTGCACATTCACGTGCTCAAAACATCGCTCAGGGACAGAAAATGGTGCCAATGAAGCCTTTGTGTGATGAAGTACCATTGCTCACTGGCACTGCAAACAAGTAGTTTGTGCATGTTTTTCTAGTTAATTTGAGACTTAAACATATAAATGTATGCTTTACCTTTACTTGAATGACAACTGCTTGACTTAATCGTGTGCACTTTGAAGATAGGACAGCAATTACTGTTAGATTGTCTGATACTGTTTGACCTCATTTGTACATGTGTACTATTATTCATTGTCTGCTAAATGAATAAAATGTAAATATAAATGTAGTTACTCAGGTAAGAACATCCTTTGCAAACCATGCCAGACAAACCTAGCAGTCACAAACATCTGTGAAGCATTTTGACCCAGGTGAGAAGGGCCATGCAGTGTGTCAAACACCCATCTGCGTCAGCCTGCAGAAACAATAGGCCCAAGATAACTAGTGGAAACATCATACAGCAGTGTAGCCCCACAATTACTGAAAGGAGCATCAGCCAACCATTGGCTGTTGATTGTGGACCGGTACGCTTGGTCCGAAACATCAAGGTCCGAAACCTGCATAGCAGGCATCTGGACATGGTCTATGCCGAGATTCAGTGTGCTGGTGATGGACTGAGAAACCAGTGGTAGATGTTCGTAGTGAACTCTAAAATAAACGAGAGCTGGCATTGTTGCCAGGCAAACAAAGGCTCAGACGGTTTGCCCATAGTGAACACTAGCAGCTTGTGGTCCACAAAGGCTGTGAATGGGCAGTCTTCCAACAAAAAACGGAAAGTGACAAACAGGAAAACGCAGAGGAGCTTGTGGTCAAATGCGCTGTACTCTCACTCCCTGGGGTATAGTCACCAGCTGAAAAACACCAGTGGTTGCCAAACATCATTGACTAACTGCTCGTCTCAAAAGTTTGAATGGAGCTGCCTTTTCTGGCTTCAAGGGGTGGCCACTATATATGCCTGCCTGCCTGTCAACGTCAGAATCAGGCAAAATTCTTATCTGCTCCCTTGTGTCGCAGCGAGAACAGCACCCATATCCAGCACTGCTAACCAATAGCAGGGCGGGTGCCTGCACGGCCAACACTCATTGCAAGTAACAAGTGCAGGCCACCCCATTTCCTGCCTCCTTAAAGCTGCAGGCAGGATGACACTTCTTAGCCTTTCTAAGCTGAACAATGACAGAGTCGTTTGGATGTAGATGTCCTGACTCCTGATCCCTTTATCAACGCAAGAGATTTGTAAAGAGCGGCTAACGTGGTGGATGTGTGAAGTGGTCTTAATCTTCCTGGGGACTGATGGAAGAGCAGCATGAAAAAATAAGGGACAGGTTGTGTCTGAGGCCTCTGCCTCTATTGAGGGAAGGATTTTCATATAAATTGATTCTTTCACTCCTCTCTCAAAACACCTATACAGTATTTTTGATAAATAGGATAGGTAGTTTTCACAGAACAGTCCCTAACCATTTTTCTTATATCCAATAAAGCTACTTGGTTAAAGTAGTGAAACATTCCTATCGAGAAGAAAGTCCAGTTCATGCGATAAAGACATGGATGAGCGAGTCTGGGGTGGAGGAACTTGACTGGCCTTCACAGAGTCACAGAGTCCTGACCTCAACCTTTGGAATGAATTAGAGTGTAAATTGTGAGCCAGGCCTTCTCGTCCAGTATCAGGACCTGATCTCACAAATGCACTTCTGGAAGAATGGTCAAACATTCCTATAGACACACTCCTAAACCTTGTGGACAGCCTTCCCAGAATGATTAGGTATTGAGCAAGTACACTCAAAGGGAAAGCAGCAGTAATACATCATAATATTGCAACAGACTGAAGGGGTCAGTGGGTGTCAGAAGTGGGATGAATTGCTTCAATTGAGATAGGACGAGGCTGAAATGTAGGCAACGAAGGGGATACCACAGCGACTACTGCATGTGGCAGCAGGTTGTCTGCATTGATGGTGACATCACCCCCTAGGGTTGGGACACAAGTTTGATTAGCTCCCAGAACTAGGGCCTAATCCTCTTGTTCAGTGTGCTACACGTGTAGTGGCGGCCCGGGTTTGAAACGCGCCAGCTCTGTCAGTCTGTTACACTACATCAGAATGTGCTGACAGATTTAAACAAACACTAGTTCCAGGTTATGCTGATGACCATTAGCTCGAGGAAGTGAAAAGTCACCATATGTCATGCTTTCCCTTCAGCGTCACTACATGCAAGATGGAAAATTCAAAAAAAATACACGTCAAGGAAACTGAACACTTACGTACTGCTCTTTCACACACAAATATGTGAAGAGGCACAATGATACCTTGAAAAAATACAAATCACTAGGCATCCACAAGCAATGAGTGATGCTGACTTCATTGAACAAGTGACAGCTCACTTCGCCTACAGACTAAATTAGCGTCATTAGCTCAGTTATGACTGAGCGCTGACAATGGCAAAGGAACGAGAGATCACCCTTACGTAGAAGCGGTGCATTCAGAACAGGAAGACATCCAACACCTTGACAAAACGGGCATTTTACCAGAACAAAATTAACTCTGCCACTAACATGCAGTCTCTTCTCGCCTCTTCTCCACCTTCTCTAGTCTGCTCTACCCGCCTCCTTCACCCTCCCCCTCGTCTATCACAGCGGATGACTTCACCTCCTTCTTCGATGACTGCCATCATGATGGTGACTGCCATCACCAGTTGATTCTCTGACCCCCACCTGCAAACCATCTGCTCCACGGCATCATCGTCAACATTCTCCACCTTTTCAACTCTCTCAGAGAAAGATGTCTCGGATCTTCTTCACTCCCACAGGCCAACAACATGTCCACTGGATCCTGTCCCCTCACATCTCTTCCAGACCATCTCTCTGGCAATCATCACACATCTGACCTACATCATCAACTCATCACTCACCTCCGGCACCTTCCCGTCGAGCTTCAAAGAAGCCCGCGTCACGCCCCTACTGAAAAAATCCACCCTGGACCTACAGACCGGTATCACTCCTCCCATTCCTATTGAAAACACTTGAATGAGCTGTCCTCACCCAATTATCTATGATTCTTCTACAGAATGACCTACTAGATACCCACCAATCTGGCTTCAAGAAAGGTTGGTCTCAGTAGAGTGCCCTGTTAGTTGTTGCTGATGACCTGCATGCTGCCAGATCAAACTCCCTCTCATCTGTAGTCATTCTACTTGACCTGTCTGCTGCGTTCGACATGGTGAACCACAAGATACTTCTGGCAACTCTCTCCAGCCTCGGGATATCTGGTACTGTGCTCCGATGATTCACCTCCTACCTCTCAGAACGATGCTACAGGGTATCCTGGAGGGGCCAACTGTCCAGGTCATAGGCGCTGGCGACAGGGGTTCTCCAAGTGTCTGTACTAGGTCCACTCCTCTTCTCACTGTACACAACCTCCCTGGGTTCAGTTATTAGATCACATAGCTTCACTTACCATTGCTACGCGGATGACACCCAACTGTTCCTGTCCTACCCGTCCTCTGTTACAGATGTTTCTACCAAAGTTACCGCTTGTCTTGCAGATATTTCAAGATGGATGGATGATCATCACCTGCAGCTGAACCTCTCCAAAACTGAGCTGCTCATTATCCCAGCCAAGAACTCCATTCCCCGTGAGATGACCCTGAAACTCGGCACTTCATCTATTGCCTCGACATCATCTGCCAAGAACCTCGGACTGGTGATGGACAGCAACCTGACGTTCTCCGACCACATCGCCACAGTCTGCAGGGCCTGCAGGTTTGCCCTCTACAACATCGGGAGGATCAGACCATGCCTTACAGAACATTCTACCCAGCGTCTGGTCCAAGCTCTAGTCATTTCAAGATTGGACTACTGCAACTCCCTCCTAGCCGGTCTCCCAGCCTCTGCTACATATTCTCTCCAGAGAATCCAGAATGCAGCAGCACGTCTCATCTTCAACATTCCCAAGCGGACACGTCACCCCTCTTCTCATCTCACTACATTGGCTTCCGGTCCAGGCACGCATCAAATATAAGACCCTGATGCTGACCTACAAGGGCATCAATGAGACTGTTCCAGTCTACCTGCGGTCCCGAATCAAGAACTATGTCCCCTCCCATTCTCTGCAGTCTGCCAGTGGGAAGAGACTGGTCTCACCCATCCTAAAATCTGGTAAATCTAGGCTCTTCTCCCCTCTGGCGCCTACATGGTGGAACAAACTTCCGCTTGCTTTGAGGACTTCATCATCCCTATCCACATTCCGCAAGCAACTGAAGACACGTCTCTTCAGGGAACACTTTAGTACTTGGCTACTTGATTTAAAGAGTGTATCTAGTTGTAAATTTCTGTTGCTTATGCTCTACTTGTGTGACAATTGCCAGATTTAATCGGGTGTACTGTGATATTAGAACAGCACTTATTGCTAGTAGATTCTCTAATACTGATTGACCTCGTTTGTGACATGCACGTGTACTATTATCCTTGTAAGGCGCTTTGGACAAAGGCGTCTGCTAAATAAATAAAATGTAAATGTTCAGTGATGGGAAATAAAACTCATGTTGGGTGTTTGAGTGACAAACTAAATACTCAGCTCAGCAAAATAAATTAGAATTTATACTCTTGAATTTATTAATTTCAGTTTATTCACTGATATAAAACATAGCAATAAGCATAAAAATATACTGTCTCCTCCTCTTAAGGAAACTGAAAAGGGCCAAAATACCACAATGGGTCTTCACCAACTGGTAGCAGCACCTTGGAGAGCATTTTAATCTACTGAAGAACAGCATGGAACTCAGGCTGCACTCTTACTGACCTGATAAACTTGCAAACAGGTGGCATATTTGGAAGAATTCAATACCAACAAATGCTGTTAGAAAACCCTTAACTGCTTGCATCCTTGATTGTGTTCTGAAAAGATTCATTTCCTCCACGATGCATTTTATTTAAATTCGCGCTACCTGAGGCCTGTCTCACGAAGCAGGATTTAGGGTTCAGTTTTCTAAATTCGGGGTTAGTTTACTCTAAACCTGGTTTTTCTGTCTCTGAAAAATAGCTCACTTTTCAACCAGCGACATTGCCACAATAACCTACGGGGCACACATAACCTAGAACCTGTCTCCGGAAGCAAGTTCGAATAAGCTTCTGTTCAAGCCAAATTGCTGCTTTCTAAAACTTAATCAGTGCTAATGCATCTCATAATAGTGGTTAACAACTTCCTTTAACTTGCCTGCTTACGCACTCAGGTTAAGCTTTCTTGGTGGAGTTTATACATAAACCATAATGTTTGAAGCAAGCAGCCAATTGTGTGAAATATCTACACATCCTGTGTGTCTCTATTTCTGACCTAAAACTATTAACTATCACAAAATATGCAGAATGCAGGCAGTGGCCAGAGAGGAATGCTACCAATTGAAAATCAGACAGAGAATTGCTCTGTCAATATGTAGGAAACTTTTGTCTCTTGATATAGAAAAATTACTTTTGTTGTGTCAAACTGAAACTTGCTGCATGCATGGCTGTATAGACAGTTCCACCAGAATAACACACCATGCCACAAAACACACATCATCTCAAGCTGGTACCATGACAATGAATTCAGTGAATTCCAAGGGCCTCCACAGTCACCAGACCTCAATCCAGTAGAGCACCTTTGGGATGGTGGAACAGGAGAGTCACAGCATCCACCCCCCCCCCCCCACCCCCCCGGCCCCCCCGGTGGGCGCGTGGGGGGGGGGGGTGGGCGGGGGGCGGGGGGCGGGGGGGGGGGGGGG
>JABJVR010048656.1:0-61643 GCA_025773905.1 Chitala chitala
AACTGCGTGATGCTATCATGTCAATATGGACCAAAATCTCTGAGGAATGTTTCCAATACCTTGTTGAATCTATGCCACGAAGAATTAAGGCAGTTCTGAAGGCAAAAGGGGGTCCAACCCAGTATTGGCAAGGTGTACCTAATAAAGTGGCCAGTGAGCGTATATACCTCATCACAACGTAAAGGAATCTCATACATGCATGGAAATGACATCGCGTATAACAAACTGTAAATGCTGTGCTCCAGTCGTGTTACATAATCAACTCAGATAAAGTTCGGTCGTTGTTCTTACGTTCATAAGAACACTGGAGTTATACATACTGTAATGCCGGTGCATTGTTTCGGTGCTGCTCTTCGATCACCGTGAATTTATCCTACCCGTGAATCTGTCCTACCCACGCCTACTGCGCATGCGCAGACTGAAATTACGTCATCTTTCTAAACTTTGGCCGAACGCCCGTGAATCTATACTACCTGTGAATTCAGCTTGGTGTGTTGTTCTTCAGCTTTCTCTGTAAAGCGCTTTGAGGCATGCTGTTGCGAAAGGCGCTATATAAAAATAAATTGAATTGAATTGAATTGTTCAATCTTGCGGTTAGTGTAGTATTATGTTAAATTCAATTGTATTTTTAATACAATTTTAACAGTCTATCAGTATAAAAGTATATTTTAAGACAGAATTAACAATCTTTTTGTTTTTTTGTGTTTACTTTCTGAAACATGGTGTGAGATAAAGCGCCAAGACACGTTGTACGTTTTTGTCCCACTCATTAAACACGTTGATTTTTATCCTTTGTGTACTTTTATTTTGCATTTTATTCGATGTACAAATAATTACTAAGCATTTAACTAACTACCCAACTAGTTTTCATGACTGGGAAAACGTCCAGACCCTCTGTTAAAGAGCAATGTACCGAAAATAAGATATATGAAATAAATATATAGGTACCAGTTGTACTTTTGTGTTGTCCAGTTCCACTACAGAATAAGTTTTGATTCGTGTCTTCATTATGTATTCTCCCTTGAAAATATGCTGCTGTATGTGGTAGGATTTCCTCACTATGCACTTCAACCCGTGAGACCGTGCTCCCCTGCTGTATGTGGCTGTGAGAAAATCCTACAACACACATCAGGGTAGCACCATTTCACGGGATGAAGTACATTGTGAAAACATCATAGCAAACAACAGGGTAGCATAGATTCACGGGGAGAAGTGCACTGTGACCGAATTTCGGTCGGCCTCTAATACAAGACACTAATGAAAGCCTTTAAAATCGTAAACCAAAAGGAAGGTCACGGAGGTGAAGTAATTCCGAGAACCGAAGTTCTCCAAATGCAGCGCGTCACCTCAGCTCAGAGGTCAGTTTCCCTGTTTTCAAACTGCAAGTGGTAGCAGCGATACCCGCTGTGAGAAGTTTCAGACAGCGGGTGGGCTGTGACCCTGGGCGCTCTGCCCTTCCGGGAAAGCCGCATCGCTCCACAGAGACATGTGGAATACACACTTGTAACCTGGGTTCCATCTGGCCTGACTTTTGTTCTCACTGACAACCTTCTGACAGCATTTCCCACTAATCACCAGAATTTGTCCTTTAAACAGCATTTACACAAAGCGCAGATTAAGATACAGAGCTCCTGTAACAAATGAGACTAAACACTGCAACCGCATTGTTTGTGTGAAAGCATACAGTCTGGGGTGAAGCAGTATTTGTCAGTCACTAACTGCGCACACAACCCTACATGTAAAATATCTAGTATTACTTTACTGAGGAAATTCATTCTTCCCACTCTGGTGGGGAGGGGCGACTGGTGCTGCTATGAATCCTCTTTTAAAACACGGATTTCACAGGGAGAAGACAACAGCTCCATGTCTCAAAACTTGATATGCCTCCACACGACTCCTTACTAACCACATATCTCTGTGTGGCCTGCCCAGTAGAGGGAACCGAACCAATGCCCATTACCAAGGCATCCAAGCGGCTCGCTATACAGCCCCCCTTTCACCATACCTCAGCGCTCTTCCGGTTCTGAAGAATCTGTTTGTCCGTGTCCTTGCTGGCAAAGTAGCGAGTGCAGCCGCGGTTGAGGTACTACAATAGGGAAGAGAGAGAGAACCACACTTGAACCATGACTGAAGAACTACACGTGACCCATGACTGATGTACATGACAGCTTGTGACTGTTACTCGGTTTAGACAAACACATCAACACCAACGCCACTGTGAATGTTTTCTACATTTGTGGTACTATTTCAAATAAATTAATGTCAAAAATAGTGATTAAATACTGTGATAAAGTGTGACTGTGGTAAAATCTGAGAATGACTTATAGCGAAAAACCTCAGAGCATTTTTTAAATAAAAGACAGTTATGCTAATGCAATCATACTTACCCATAATGCAGCTAGAACATTACAGCAGCACTGTGGCTATGGACACTGAAAGCCTTAGGAAACCTTAGGTTTTTCCTCACACAAGATACCTCTTGATCAAAAGAAGGCAAAAATTCATCCTGGGGAAAACGTAGCTTTACAAAAGCATTTCCGCCTCAAAGTTTTATTTAAATACTTTTCCTGCTCAGAATTCATTGCGTGTTAGTAGAAAAGGGCTGACTCAATGACGTGCATGAAATAAATTCCCTCCTCACCCAGGAAGAAACTATTATTTATCTGGCTGACAGAAAAGACTAATTTCACCGTTTGGATGGTGATTGTGGGTAACACAGGCTAGCATTGCTTTGGAGGCTTCTCTCAATCAAGTCGTCATTTCCCGTCCGCTCCACACTGCCATGAGCCACACGCTTTCGACACCTGTCATTACATCGCCATTATCTGCTCGTCAGCTTCATTTAACTTTCATTGCACTCCTTATAATTGTGGTCGCATAAACATCTCGCTTGTTCTGCGAGAAGGTAATTGTCAAAGAGAGTCTGGATAGGTGGATGCACTGCAAAGGCCCAATTAGCCGCGCTTGGAGACAACCGCAGAGAAATGCATTCGAAACACAACGAGCAGTTAAAAACAACAGGTAACCGAGAGCCGACTGTAAATGAGAAATGTGCCGACGTTCGTCACTGAGTAAATATGTAAAACGTTAAATGCATGAAAAGCAATATTTTATACAAATTTACACATCATAAATATTATATTAAATATAAATTTGTGTTTAAACTTATCTTCTGACTCAGCACAGAATATTTTTAAATGTAATCTTTGTGTAATGAAGTGGTTATTCCAAACATACGCAACGAGTAATTCTTAAAGCTATACTGAAAAGGGTACAGTTCCATTGTAACATGCAGTCATGTACAAAAGAGCATTTAGTCTGCATTCAGTCTTAGAAAGGTTACATAGGGAAGGAGTCTGATTATTTAACGCAGGGTGCGTAGGAAACGTCAAGGCAATTAGTTTAACATTAGTCATCTTGACAATTCCCATTAGCAGACACAGTGTTGACAGCCTGCATACGACTCAGTTATTCATCATTCTGATGTCAAACAAAGGAGGAAGGAGAGCAGAACTTTCAGGAGCAAAGACCATATGGAGTGTGCCAGTATCTAGCAATAAATGCACATTATAAAAATTGCTGAAATGGCTTAACTGGTCATAATATAAAAGTCGAGACTCCTTTGGCATAAAGCAATACTGCCACCTAGTGGTGTAGAACATATCACAACTACTTAAATGGTTTACATTAGATGGACATTGGTGGGGAAATAAAGAAAGCAGTTTTTAGCTTTTTAACTCAACATGTGGAGGTAATTTCACCCATTATGTCATGCAGATTAGGTCAGGAGAAGCTGAAGACGGATGGCCTTGTGAGTGTCAAGATAAAGGTTGTCATTGTGGTCCTCTCACCCTGAACGTGTCTGGGGGGCCAAGGTGCAGCTTCTGACTGATCTCCTCTGACGCCCCCGCACACAGCCGATAGAAAATGTGGTAGTTTCTCTCCTCTGAGCTCTGTGTGCAAATGCGGGACTTCTCAAGCAAGTAGTGGGACACAAAACCCCCCACCACTGCATTCTGAAACATAGGAGAAGCAAAGGGCGGGGCCATGAGGGGCTCAGCGCTGCTACACAATCCCAGCAACCAAAAAAACTCGCATCGGTAATGTTAAACTCCGCACATACTGCAACACAAGTAAATGGGAACAGAATTTACACAATGAAGCACTGTGCTTACCAGCCTGATCAGCCTGACCCATCTGGAAATGAGCCTACCTACAACCTACATCTACACTTATTTAAAAGATTCATTAATTTTCACAAAAAAATAAAAATAAATAAATAAATAGGTACTCATGAGTTTGCAAAAGCACCAATAAGAATCTGTAGCCTCGAACACTTTAGCGTTAATGAATTAATGTAGCAAAACGGTAAAATTGTAGGCTTCTTTTGCCAAGAAATTTGCTTTGGAGAAAAGACAGTACCTTCTGGTTGAAGTGGATTTCCACAAACTTGCCAAAGCGACTGCTGTTGTTGTTCCTGACTGTTTTAGCATTGCCAAAAGCCTCAAGCAGGGGATTAGCTGAGGATCGAAACGGTGACTCTTAAAGTGATAAACGGCCTTCGTGCAGACACCCAGGCAACAGGTAGCAGGCAGACAGCGTGACAGTCACACCGGACATACCTTCAACTATTCTCTCGTCGATGTCCTGACCAGTGCCATAGGCTGTCGTTAAATATCTAGAGAGAAGTGCACAATATACTGTACGGCATACTCAACACACACCCACAGCTAGTACAGAAAATCCAAGCATCCAAATGCAAATGTAAAAAACAAAAAAAGAGAATTACAGTGCCAGAGACATTTACAGGTGGTCAGAGTTTATATTAAAAACTGTTTTTACCTGAGAACAAATTTAGTGTTTTCAGTCTTTCCAGCTCCAGACTCTCCAGAGACGATGATGGACTGGCTCATTTTCAGGACCTTCATGTCCCGGTAGGTCTTATCAGCTAAAACAGAGGCCCGCGTGTGTACAGAGCGCTCCGGGTGAGGGTTACACACACACAGCCAATACACTTCTATAGTTAACCCTGCATTAACACCTGCATACCAGTTCACTAGTGAGCTGGTGCCACAAGAGCTGAAAATGAGAAAGCCCACGGGCAAACATTTCACACACATTTATTGCTCATTCAGGGGTCAGTTTATTTATTTATTTTTGCATATTACAGCCCCATGCTGACAGCCAAATACCAGTGCCAAAATAGCTGTAATCCCAAAATGCCTGACATTTAAAGTGACAAGCCGCCTGATTATTTCGCATTTTGTTTAACGTGCTTCAGTGTTCTTTACACAAAACTTGCTTTCCAGCAGTGAACTGCCACCTAGTGGACACTTTGAGAATGGTCAAAATCACAGACAAACAATGATATCGTTGAGAACATGCTGTTGAGAAATAGTATGCTGTTATATATTGCTTATTTGTTGTTTTAACTCACCAATTGCATACACATGTGGCGGCATTGTGCCCAGTGACTTCCCTTGGTAACTTTTGATGGTTTCCAAGGAGTATAGCTTGGGGATGTCATAGTAAGGATTCACTGCAATCAGGATATTTGCTACAAAAGTCTGTAAGGGACAGAAAAGAACTAAAGTAAGAAAAATCAAATGTAAACCTTCTCATACAGTGCTCAATACCAGAGAACAAAGGCTTTGTAGAAAACACAGGGGTACATCAGTGCTGATTTTGCACAATTTGAAGAGATTATTAATCCCTGTATTTACATTAGTGAGATACAAGTTCAGACAAATGTATCAAAGGGAGAAGGACATGACAAGATGTTTGTAAAAAGTCAGTGGAGAATATTCTCCTTACTCACTTTTGTTACGACCACCTTGCTGTGTGCTGTACTCTTATCCTACCTGCAGCCAGTTCAAATCAAGCATTTCTAATTGAGCAGCTGGTGTGCTCCACATCTCTTATGCACAATGTGACTGTAACAGTCACGTGTCCCAAGGCTGCCCCACACACACACACACACACACACACACACACACACACACACACAAGTCAACACTCTTGCACAGAGTTGTGGTGGTAAGCAGTGCCCCACTGTGGTCACTGGCAGAATGCAGGCACAACAGGAGAATAGGGCCGCTTCCGGGCCATATTTCAGCAATGTGACACACTGTCAAAGAATGCAGTGAAAGACCCTTCACACTGTGACAGGGCTGCGGGGCAGCTCAGTACCATCATGGGCTGAACCTCTGACAATGAGCTAGAGTTCAGTTTCTCATGTTCTGTCCATGTGGATGTTGACTAAGTAAATTTGTGATTCTAGATGACCTTCAGCCCATGACTGAATGTGACTGCTCTGCCTCAATCCACACTCCTTATCTTGGCCATCAATAATGATCTGAGCAAACACAAACAGCAGTAAACCGAATAATACCCAACACAATCTGCACTACAGTTGCCAGTACTACAAACTAGTACTGGCAAGGAGGAAAAGACCTATGATCTGCCTGATAGGAGCATGGAGAGCCTGTAAAATGACTGGCCTTCAAAACAGAGCACAGGGACACCATGGGGACATACATATGAGGCCACACTGCTGTCAGGACAAGGGCAAAGGGAACAGGGGTACAGTGACAGTGGAGGTGCATACTTACATAAATCTTGTCTTTGCTGTACCGTACCCGCACATTGTTCAAGAGCGTGGCTTCATTCAGGTACATCAGGGAACCTGAGATAAAAAGAGAACCAGCTCGTAGGTGTCAAATTAATTCAGCACATAAAAGACTGTAAAAGTATTCAGGAAAATAGGTAGGTCAGAGCGCAGAATTTGCCAGAGGAACACCTCTACTTATTCATAATTAGGCCTCAGTGGTTCTTTTTAAGATTGTCATGTCAAACACAAGGCGCTATATGTGAAGTGCTATGAAATAAAATCTGTGAACATGTATGAGGGTTATCATCCAGCCAGTTCAATCCCCAAATCAAAGCAAAGAGTGCTTTGGCTCACAGTTATCTTCCACGTGCTTGTTGACGTCATCTTCAGCAGGAAATACCTGGTTGATGGGAGCCAAGAACGTCTGCAACACAAGCAAAGGCATGTCAAGAGCAGCTTTATATCCAAGTCCCAGCAGAAGAGGCACGTCTTCTAAACTAAACTCAATGAGGGAATGTGCACAAGAATCCTCTGACTGGCCAAGTTATGCCTTTTCATCGCCTTGCTAGAAATGTCATACATACGAAGGTGACAAGGCTGGCACAGGTGAATTGTTGGACTGAGACAGGTAATGTTGTCATTTCCGGGTTTACCAGTATGGACTACGGGATGACAAAGGAGGTCAGTAAGCCAAATGCAGTACAGTGTGTATGTTGTAAAATAGCTTTGAGCCTGTTAGTTTTTCCACGGTATGACATTTACTGCAAAGATGTGCTAAAACTGGAAAAACTAATAATTTCTTCAGTGAATAACATTTGAACCAACATGAACATCTAGCTGGAGTGCACCTGGACCTGCAGGACCAGGTTTGGCAGAACCTCAGAGGAGTTGACAGTGCTGTTGCATGGTAGCACAGGTTCAATACATAGTCTACAGACAAGCAGAACTGCAGAAATGTGCTGAACACGTACTGCTTTGGTGATTTTAGTCTCTGGCACTTACAGTGCATGACTTACTAACTATAAGGTCGTTAGCATTCAAAACATCACTTCCACTGTGAAGGCTGGCTTGCTCATAAACCACAGTACAAAGACGGGGGTGGGGGTTTGGGGCTGTTTATTATCCTCTCTCCACCTCGCGCTATGACCTCATGTATCTCCTCGAAGAGAACTGCATCACGTGTTTTTGATTTGTACCCAACTGCATGAAGACAAGCCTGTGTGTGTGTCCATCAGTGCAAACAGAAAGTGGCAAACAGGGCGTATGAGGCTGGCATTTCAGAAGAGGAAAAAAAAGTGAATGAATCATTTCAGCCAACAGCGAGCACAGGTTGCTTTTGGAATGCTGCAAAAAGCATTACAAACAGACTAGCTAAAGTACAGAGCTAAAGCAAAAGTTCCCATTACATTTATAAAAGTCTCGTAATTTCCTAACACACACACACACACACACACACACACACACACACACACCTTGCCTTTTACATTATGTTACGATCTCTGAACTGTGTGGCTTGGGGCAGGGAGATTCATCAAAAGCATCTGAAATGTTGTCTGAAAACAATTCACATGACCCTTAACCATGTAGGTCAATCCGCCTCAAACTGATCCTCGGAGCTGCTCCGTTTACCCTGAAAACCATTCAGCTTTCTTGGGGCCTCCACAATCCCACACAGATTTTCTGCTCTTTTTCTGTGGTAGACCGTAGCTTTTGAAACAGGAGAACCAGTGTGGTGACAAAGGACAATGTTTCAGGCGACACCAGCTCTGACTCGTAACCTAGCAGTGGAAAAAGTCCATTAGGCCAAAACACAGAGCCTTAAATTTGAACTTAAACATCCTTGTCAACTCTTTGTAAAGGACAATGGAAACAATGACTATGAACTAATGACCATGATGAAAGTGGTTCTCCTCCTGCTGACAGCTCAGAGGTTATGAAAGTTTAATACTGTTCTTGTGTGTTAATTTCCACACGTCTCCTTCTTGCTGCTGTAAAGCAGAGCTGTGTGACCTCGTTCATTACATCCACCTGATGCTCAGACAGGTGAAGGGGGGGGGTTGTCTTTGAGGATAGCAGCAGAAGGCATTGCAAACCAACACGTCCCATGTGACGTGCAGTGCATCCTTGCTTGTGTCGCAGTCCAGAGAATGAAGCTGCCAACACGTGGGAAGGCCTACAGCGTGAACCATGAGCTAATGCTGGGCACACAGCTGGCCATTGTTAGCGAGTGCCACAGCCTCAATCACTCGCTCACTAGTCTCCAGGCAGGCCAACTGGGCTGCCACGACACGCCCTGGCACCATGCGGGCAAACACAGCGATGCATTGTGTGCGTTTACTCGTCGTTTGTTAGAATGCGGCCCCCCAGCGCACCTCAGGCTAATGGCTGCCCAGCAGAGGACATAATGGGATCTGCTTTCTCCCGTCATTCGAATGACGAATGAGACCGTGCCAAGTGCTTCATGGGCAGATGCAGGCCAAGTAAAGACTTTGTTACACTCAGGTTGTTAGAGCAAAACTCATTTATCACTGAAACCCCTGGAGGTGTGGGATTAGGACCACAGGCAGGATGTATGGTCACTAAAGAGGCTGCAAGTTCACCTGGAGCTAAATCTTTCCATCAACTTAATAACCTATGTCAGTGCATAGGCCAGTTAGCACAAAGTGAAGGGTGGGGGGGCAGATCTAGAGACAGGAATGCAGGTTTACTGGCTGTACTGACAAACACAGGGAATAAGCTTTTCCACATAGCTAAGCCTGAGAGTCCTTGTTTCTGCCCAGCTCCTGCAGAACTGGCACTTTTATGGGCATTACCAGCACAGCTGCCACTAAAAAATCTCAAAACACCGAACCACTGAGCCACCGAACCCTGGATGCATTGTTTGAAAGTCAAGTCAAGTCTTTGCTTAAGGGATACCAACTGCGCCTTCATTGTTACCCAACATCATACGTTTGTCCACATCGGTATACTGTTAATTTTAAAATGCATATTGGTAAGTGCCAGTGGACTCCCACGTCTGTGGTCCCCCTGATGCATCCAGAGAAACACCTGACAAGTGTAGTTAGCATGCTTTAGACTGACAGGCTTAATCAGATGTGTCGAGTAATGCTGACATGTCTGTGCCGTGTGTGAACACGGACGCACAAACTCACCTTGCCTCGCTGATTCAATGGCTCGATGGTCAAGCTGTCAGCACCAATGTCCACAATTGTGCCCAGCTGAAACCCTTCTGTTGGGTGGGGTGCCCACACTGGCTTCCCATCATCCATTTCTCAGAACTGCTCGGCTGCAGGTCTCCTACAAGGGAAGACAGAGTCAGTGAATGTTGGAGTAGGGAGGGCAGTTCTGTGTGCTGTAGGAGGCCATATCAAAAACAGGATAATTGGTAATGAAGTTCTCTTTTATTCAGATATCCAGTGCTTATAAGATAAATAAAAAAAAATGCACAGCATGACTGCCAATATGAACAGAACAGAATAAAAAACCTGTAACCTGAAATGACACAAACAGTTTACAGAGAGGTTGGAGTGTTAGTGAAGGAAAAAAAAAAAAAAAAAAAAAAAAAAACTGACATACAATTCATGTGACCCATCACTATGATCTCCTGCTGGCCCACAGATGTAAACGGATCTTTTTGTCTCTAGGTCTATACATGCTGGAAGCATACAAGAAATTTTTTCTGTATATTTAACCCATCCCCCTGGAGGGAGCGGTGGGCAGTCGTTTTTCAGTGCCCGGATAGCTAGCGTTTCAGTGTCTTGCTCGAGGACACACCTGGCACCTGGGCTGGAATTTGAGACTTCCACATCCCATCCATCCATCCATTATCTTAACCGCTTATTCCTGGTGAGGGTCGTGGGGAAACCTGGAGCCCATCCCAGAGCACATAGGGCGCAGGGCAGGGGACACCCAGGGCAGGGCGCCAACCCACCACAGACTTCCACATCCCAAGATAATGTTCTACCCACTGAGCCATCACGCCACTAGGGAATAATTTTCAATTAGCAACGATCGTGCCTTAGATAAACCTCTTAGCCTACGATACTAGCACTGTGCAAATCTCAGAACAAGATGACCTTTCAACAGGGGTTAGTAGGTTTCTATCAGGTCATTCAGTTTTAGGGTACATTCAGTTGCCTGAAATAACATGCACAAATATTACTAGCCCCAGACTGTATTGCTCAGTACCAGTCTTACTCCGTTCTATTACAGTTTTATTGTTGAACCATAATGCAAAATCCAAAGAAATTAAAACACAACCTTGTTGGCAAAAGTCGATTTTGTCTCATGAGTACTGGTTCAGGTGGCGCACGTCCCTTTTGTCTGTCAGAAAAAAAAAAAACATGACCAGCCACTCTGGCTTGACTTACCTGCTTATGTTAGGTTACATTTCATCTGTGTGGATAATGAAGGTAAGCACTGTAAGCTGATCTTGGGAGGGAAAACTCGTTAGTTACAATATCAAACTGACAGCCCACATTTACTAACAGAGCCAAAGCAGCCTTACAGCAAAGAGGCACTGAAACTTGAATGGTTCCTTGGAGACAGCTGCAAAATTTATTATTTAAAACTATGGCCTCCAATAAACAGATTCATTCAAAATATCATGTCCACATGAAAAGTGAACACACTCATCAGCAAGCATGTCAAACAGCTAAGCATTCTCGCATGGTGGGCCTTGTGTTAATTAAATCATATGTGAAATAGAGGCCAGCTGTTTCTCCTCCCAAGAACAGTCTCCGCATGTACAGCAGCCAACCGAAGCAAGACACCACCTGCCAACACTAAACTGTGGAGGGAGAAACCTCAGTCACCATTTAGTCTGGTTGCTAAATCGTTTTTATTATTCGGGTTCCATTTTGTTTTCCTCAGTATTACCAGACAAAAACAGCCAACAGGGCAATAGCGGTGAGTGAGTATAACTGTCATGACACTTTTAGCTGAAGAGCTATGACTGAAATCTGGGAACTTGCATTAATTTGCAAATTCAGCCTGGCTAGTTAAAAAAAAAAAAAAATCCCCAATGAAGTTTCTCAGATGCAGCCCAGACTGGGAGCCTGTGCCCAGTACAAAAGTTCTCGAGTTTGGCTGGGCCCCAGCTCACAGCCTGAGTTCAAGGGAGATTCTAAATGCCCAATTATCATTTATTCCGGTCCTCTCTTGGGAATCACATACTCTGCATAACAATGGCGCCTTTGTCACTACAGGGCAAATGCCGTTTTCAAACATCATCACTTCATTTTAGACAATACTCAACCAACAACAATGTGAAGATCCAAGAAGATTCAGCAGGGACACTTTCCAAAGGCTAGTTTTCTTAGCATGTGCAGAGTGCAATAAGAAGAAAACATGTGGAGACACACAGCACATGAAGTGTTGCACTTCACCTGGGTAAGAGCTCTACAAATTACAGCTACATTAATAGGATTCACTCTCATTTATAGCAGACAATTCAGTTGAGCATAGAAGTTTAGAGATACCAGTAACACTGTAAAAAGTAACATTTCCACTGCAGCGCCTTGTTCACCACAAAGCCCAGGGCCATAGCTAGAGCTCTCAGACCACATAAAACATCATCATGTTATGCTCTCATTTCTGAGGGACGCTGTCAATCACAGGCCCTTGATATTCGTCCTAGGTTTATGCCTCTCTACGGTGCTCTTGTTGGAACCTGATGTGTCCCCTGTGTGCTCCTCTAGGGAAAGGGCTCCCCACACAAAACTGGGAAATAAATGAATGAGGCTGGATTTTTGACCATTAACTCTAAGCGTGCTGATTATAATCAGCACATTAGACCACCTGACATGACACAAGGACAACTTGATTGATACATGTACCTCTTGTGCCTTTCAGAATTACCAGGGCTTGTCAGGGAGAGATTAAGTCACAACCACAAAAGCGGCTTCTTTCAGTACTTTAGACTTTAACAGAAAGCATGTCACAACTGTGCACCAGGCAAATCTTAGTTCTGCCAGCCCATTAAAAGACTTAGGAATCAAACTACAAGTAATGTTTAATGGAGAGGGCTTTGTATCTGTGCTGTTTTTCCTGTGCACTGATAATATTAGGCATATGAAATGTCCCACACACAGTTTACCAAGGTGTGTTTTGGCACAACTCTGTTATGATAGTGACCTTCATATCATTCGAATAGGGTGATTCTCCACACAGCCATGTGTGACACCATCTTAAACATATTTGCAAGACAGCAGATACCATTTACTGCTACAAAGAAGATTAAAAAGTGTTACACACGCAATTCATAAAATGCCAGAAAAGGGGTGTGTTTTTTAACCTTACTAAGACCACAGTAAAAAAATAAAATAAAAAAGTGATGGTGGCGTAGTGGTTGGCACTGTCGCCTCGCACCTCCAGGGCTGGGGTTCGATTCCCGCCTTGGGTCTGTGTGCGTGGAGTTTGCATATTCTCCCTGTGCTTGGTGGGTTTTCTCCGGGTTCTCTGATTTCCTCCCACAGTCCAAAAACATGCAGGTTAGGTTGACTGGTGTCTCCAAAATTGTGTGTGTTGGCCCTGGGTGTCCTGGATTGGGCTCCAGGCTTCCCATGATGGGATAAAGCAGTATGCAAAATTAATGAATTTAAAAAAAAAAAAAAAGACTGGCAAGAGGATTGTGGTAGTAGGGGCGTTTGCTATATGTGTAGGAGCTTCTGAGCTCACCTGACTGACTTCATGTTTTACAAACACAAAGGTCACTTTCTTTAGTTTCAGTGCTCTGCTTTGAGAGAGGACCTTGGACCAGGTGGCTGGAACTCTTACACTACACCTGAAAGGACTCCTACACAACCCACTGTTACACATCTTTTCCCCCCACTTATCTTGGAGGCATAAATGCATTATAGATGTTTATTGTTATTAAGAATTGGTTCATAAACTTAAGTTTTTCATGAAGTACAAAAAAAAAAAAAAGATTTGAAAGTTATAAACGTATTAAAATTCATAGATTCCTTTTTCCTATTTAATAATTAAATCTCTTTAAAAATACCTTCCTAAAAGTTAATTTTGTATTGTTAACCACTAATATAACCTCAGAGGTTTAAAAGGTTAGGCACTTTCATTGTTTAAACATATAATTTGTACAGTTCAGCTTTGTGTCAGACAAAATGCAAAACCTAAACGTTTTGCCTGAATCAACACAGCAGGATTCTGTTTACAAGAAGAGAGCCAGAACAACTGCAGCCACACTTTCAGCGTCACATACAGGAAGTCAGACTGCTTGAAGAATTTACGTAACAAAATGTGTCACTGGACACTTTACAGACAACACCTGCACAGCTGGCAAAACAAAGACCAGCCAAGTATCTTTACCTGTTGGGGAAATAGTCTTTCTAACCACGACGAAACAGCTCTTACATGCTATATGGCTGTCCACACACACACTCCATCATGCATAAAATTGAATGGTAAATATGTCACGTCACATATGAATACTGTTTTACAAACAGCATCAGGATCCAGTGTTGACTAACTTTGACCTCACCAAAACATCACGACATTGGCCAGTGCTGATTTATTGTCACTTTTTTCTGGCACAACATTAGGAAAGAAATAGTATTAGGACTTATTTGGTTAGTTTATTTTTAGCTATATCAGTGTAGCATACTAACTGACTTCAACGGCCCTGTCTGGGTTCTGTCCCAGTGAGTTTAAAGCCGCATGAACAGATTGGTTCAGGAGAGCTAGGTACCCTAGACTACGCACCACGTGCATTATACACAGCATGTATACCAGTGCTTCGCCAAGGAACTGTGAGGGACAGGAAGTCCAAGCAGGATGTTCCTCATGCCCAGGGTCTCTAGGAATGGGTTACTTTGGAAAACATGTCACACTGACTCAGAAAAGGTATTATTCCAAATGAAAGACAGAATAGAGAGGAAAAACTATGTGCCCAGAATTCCTCTGTATTGTGTATTTTATATAGGCTACTGCACATAAACATGCACACATACAAGTAGGATCCCACATATCAGCTTTGTGACCAACCATAGTGAAGAAGGTCTACTGCTAATATTACAGGCCTTCCATTGATCCATCCATTTTCCATACTGCTTGTGCTATGCAGAGTTGCATGGGGGGGAAGGGGGGAGGGAACCTCAGTGAATTTACGGCACAAGGTGGGGGAAAACCAGGACGGGGTGCCAACCTATCACAGGGCACAATCGCACACACGCTCACATGCTCAGTCGCACACTATGGGCAATTTGGAAATGTGAATCAGCCTACAATGAATGTCTTTGGATTGGGGGACATAACCAGATTACCTGAAGGAAACCCATTAAGCACTGGGAGAACATGCAAATTTACACACACAAAGCTGAGGTGGGATTCGAACCTTCAACCCTGGAGGTGTGATGCAACAGCACTGACCATGACATACATCATTTACAACAGAAAGTTGTGACTCCAAGTAAAGCCAACGACATCACGGCACAGCAACGGTACAGACAGTACTCTACCTGAGTGACGACACTGCCAGGAAGTGTCAGCAGTGCCTTCAATAACAGTTTCTTTTTGTCACCTTAGTACAATCATGTTCACATGACAGTGTGCGTAAAGTGGGTGACTCTGGTGGGATTCGAACCTACGCAGTCTCAAGATATGCATCAAGAGGAGTATCCTGCTGAAATAAAGACCAGAGTTTCCCACTCAGATGACTATTCAGACTCTTGTCCTGAAAATTATGGTTTTCTACCACAGATGTTTTACTTGGTCCACTACAACATAATCAACATAATAGGTCAACATTAATAAAGTTTAAATGGTAGCTCTCATGGTAGCTCAACATAATCAAGTTTAAATACCACTCTCATGTCCTTCTATCACTTATTTTAAAACTTTAGTCCTGTACTGTAGCTTGAACATTTTGCATATGTGCATGCTACATAATAGCACAGTGCAATGCTGTTTTGCAGGTAGTCCAACACGTGTCCAGTCTGATTAAACTAACAGGAGCAGCTAAAATACACATATGAAACAGAAGCAAACAGTTTTTGTCTAAAGAAAGAAATGTAAAGGGTGTGTGTGAAATTAAAATGGAATGAGTCACTGTGCAAAATCAGCTCTGGTGAACCCGTTTTCTTATTCAAGTGCAGCGTTGTTTCACCGTGACGCGCTCTTTGTCACCTGGTATTTCCAGTGTTTTCCTGATGGGGGCAGGGTTACCAGCACAGTCCCTGCAGTACCTGCAGCCATGACTGAAACGTCAGCCAGATTCCCCACGTAGGGTACCAAACCAGACACCTTAGTCTGTGTCCTGTTTTGTAAAGGGGAGATATAAGGCAAGGGTAGCCAGTTTATGAAAACTATTTTAGCTGTTCTTAATCAGAGAAACAGCCCTCGCCCTGTGAATAGGTAGCCATCAAACACAAAACCTTGTCAAACTGGATCCCCGCCCCATTCAAAATAGCCAGGAACATCACCCAGCTTGCTCATGTTGACTGTCAGGCAGGACAGGACAGCCCAGGCTCCAGAATAATAGCAGGGGGAATCTCTTGTTTATATGTAAAGACCTATACATCAAATGCGAGCAGCATGCCCATTTCTGAGCTGCCGAGGGAGTCCTGCCAACACTTCCACTGCTACAGTACACAAAACACGATTAAAAGTGTCCCATTGTGATGCCAATGTACCAACCACAACTCACAATGACCTTACATGTTATTTACTTATAGACGTGTTCTTGCACTATCCATTGCATACAGTTTACACTTGTTTTTGTCAAAGAAACCTATGTTAATTGTCTTGTTGATGACCTATGCAGGTGTAGCCTGTTAGTTACTGTTAGACCTTTATTGTGAATGTATTTCTTGAAATAATAGGTTTCACTGTTTGCTTCTGTGTCACACAGACCAACAATGAAGTCACTCTTTTGCCTCCCTTTTTTTTGTCAAAATAAAAGTCTCCTCTTCAATAGACAGCAGAGATAACACAAATCGGTTTTTTACATACAATGGGAAAACACAGAACAGGAAGTACATATGCACAATTTCTGGGCAGTACATTGACTCTGAACCACAAAAGGCATGAAATTGCAGTACTAGGTTGAGTCCTTGTAACTCATCAATCCAAAATAACCATTATACAGCAACACAGCTAAAACAGAACCCATTCGTGCTTTCAAAAATGACATAATCACAACCTCGGTGTGACATCAGAGGGGTGAAGGCATGGTCCTGCTAATGATGTGAAAAATATTCTAGCTGCCAACTCATTGGCATAAGAGTTACCCTGTTGTCCAAATAGATTGTTCCAAGTCGCCGTCCATCTCAAACAAAATGATTATGACAACTGTGACTGTCTTCACAAAAGGGTCCCATGCATCAGTGCCTCAAGCTTGATGGTGAGAAAAAAACAAACCGCTAACGCTAAATGACAGACGGGTTGGTGCACACTCAGAAACAATGTCATCTGTGGGGTGGGGGGAGGGGTTGAATAACATACCCAAATGACTGGAATTTTTCCATGCCATGACAAAGACATGAGTAGAGTGTCTGACCCCAGCAAATTATGCATATGAAGCCCACTCTTGCTGGGGACAAGTGAAGACTATTCTGTCTTCTACACAGCAAGAAGAACCAGGACTGAGAGTTTACTGTTGCAGTAAGGGAAAAGCTCACACGCGTACAGTCGCCAAATGCAAAAGGCCTGGCAACTCATCGAGGAGCAGGAAGCAGAGATAGTTAATTTGTCCAACACACGGCACAATGTCTACTGAACTTCATCAGCACATTCCACTGCCCACCAAATACCTTAATCAAGTCTAAAAACGATGAAAACATAAAATTCACTCGTTCGGTAGATTAAGTAGTTTTCATTTTATATGGCCCATTCATAAAATAAAATATCACGCACAGAATCAAACAAGCAAATAAATGTTGTTGGTCCATTTTGTGGAAGATTGTACAGATGTAAAATTAATGAACAACATAAAGCTTGTACTGGAAAGTTCAAAACGGTCTTGACTACAACAGTGGTGTGAAATTTCTTCTGTGAAATGTCATACCCCATTCTTTGTGGGGCAGGTAGGTCCAATGACATTGAAGATCTCTCTGACCTCACTCTAAATAAGCAAGTCTGCTCTTTATTTGGGGCAGTCTTGTATTTTTATTTATCATCATACACTGACTTTCAGTAGGAATTTTCATATCTGAGGGTATTTAGGGGAGTAGTAAGAAGACTGTCCAAATAACAAGAGCCACCTCTGAAACACGGTCAGCTGCAGAGGTGGGGCAGACAGGGAACACCTCAACACTCCCACCCACACACATGGTCACAAAACAGACTGTACACTTTGAAGAGCAAGACCTCCACTTTGCCTTAGGTGTGTCAGACAAGGCTAAGCTCTCTGCAAAAGGAAAAATTCACCAGTATTACATCCAAGGATCAAAGTCATGGTCTTGCATGGACCGGTTTGCTATACTTTATTCATGAAAAGAAAGCTGCCCCTCCTTTCAAAAACACTTTAGAAGACTACATTTTCCCCAATGGTCTTTGTCTGCCAGGTGTAAGATTACTCTTATGCACAGAAAGCCCAGAAAGGTAGGTTCCTCTCAAACACATCACGACTCAAGTCCTGGCTTCCAAGAACCCACATTCTTGTTTGGTTGGCACACCCAGGAAAGCCCCATGAAACCTTGGATGAAGGTCTTCTGGTTAATTCATAGAAGTTGCACAAATCAAGACTTTGTCTTTCTGAAAATGTGGACCAACAAAATCCCTCCAATGACTGCAAAACATATTTTACAGTATTTAATTATTTAATACAAATTTAGATCAAGGAAGTACCACAATCCAAAAATCATATTTTAACCATTAAGATGAATCTATTTATCTAATTGGGGGTAATCATAAAAGAGGAGTTTTACAGCTCTGACTCAGTTTTGACAACTCACATAAAACCATTTCGAACAAGACTGCATTTCTCAATGTCTGCGACAACCTTACATTGCATCCGCAGGATAAAAAGGAAAGGGGAAATACACCCACTTCACAGTTAGTTAAAACACAAAGTACACATTTAGTATTTAGAAAGACAAGAGGAAACTTTTAACAAACATCCATAATATTATTTTTATATATGGTAAAAAATGACAGAGCTCAATGTTAGACGGGGCAAGGTTGTGGAATCTGCCAGCTTCTCTTCCCACAGCTCACCGCCCTCATTTCTGATGACCTCAGCAGCAGGCTGGAAGTAATGGCTAACTGGGAGATGCAGTACCCTTCTTACCCAGTTTAAAAATTGACCCAGTTTACCTTTTGGTCACAGGGCACTCCAGCTCCCATAAAAAGGCCTCAAAAGACTGATTTGCCTGCTGGTTAAGTTAAACATTGCAGAAAATATTGAAAGTCTCATCCCATGGATGCACAGTCATTGTACTGCACAATAAAAAGTCATAAAAATATACAGTAAACACTGGCAAAAACCCTTGACACACGCCTAACACTCTGTAGACTGTAAAGGCTACCTACTGAAGTAATTAAATTATAAAGGTATGTTAAGTTCCTGTGGGCGTGACATCTTACCACCCTGAGCTCCCAGTTCGTCTGACAGAGGAGAAATGCATTGGTGCTGTACTGGTGGTATGGTACACAACGCTTTCATAATAAGAGTCAAGTTACAGCATGCAGCTGAGACAAATGTCTCCACATCTGATTCACTGCCTCTGTCTCAGGAAAAAGAACAAGGGAAAAGATCAAGTATCAATCACTTTGCCCGCACACAAATGCAATGGCAACACCACATAACATTCAATCTACCCTTACAGGGGCGTGTATCCTGAACATATTATCAAATGAAAAGACACCACAAGTCTGGTGGAGAGACGACGAAAACACCGAGAGAGAACTCAGGGTCCACGCTGTACAACACATCCCACAGACTCTTCTGCCAACAGCTCAGAGCACCTTCAAGTCAGTCAATTTAAAACTGCTTTCACTGTTTAAAATCTGTCCGATGCACCAGCTAAATATCACAAAAACCCACACTATGAACTTTATCTGCCAATTCAGAAAAAATATATGTTTTTTTTATATCCCAACAAGCCCTGGAGGCCTGGATTTGTCACTGATGACCGGAATGAACGGCCAGAGCAGCAACAGTGCCACGTATACAGCCGCGCACACACACAGTGCAACAAGGGAGGACCCATTTACATTCATTTGGACCTATATTGTCACTAAATGAGTCTGTGCAACAACTGGTAGGATAATAAAGGTGAGTTAGACCTCACAAGACCTGAGGAGAGCATGTGCACTGCAGACTCACACTACAGCCATAAGCATGTCCACACACCCAGGCCTCTGGACTGAAAGCCCCATCTGGCTCACTGGCCGTTTGTCTGAAAGAGGGCAAAGTCCTCAACCAAGATTTTCTCCAGAAAGTGTTCTGGAGCACATTCAAATAGCTTTAGCAATGTTACAGGCCTACATTGTACCTTCTGCATAGTACTGGTGTCTTCACATGCCATTCTTGTAAACACACCCTTGTGCTGGTGTTTCAGCCACCTACCAGACTCTGCATTTCCCATCCATCTTAATGCAGATCCACAGCCTATTTTGGTAAGAACAGGGCATGGGGCACGCATGCACAGGTGTACAGAGCAGCTAAGATCTACACAGGCCAGAGTGGAGCAGAGTACCAAACTGAACATATAAGCCTTGGAGCAGAAACAACATCAGGCTGAACCATGACATCAATAACAAGCCACAGGAAAATGTGGCTAAAAATAATAAAAATATAAACAATAAAAAAATGATTCTGTCACAGTTTCCTAGGTAAGCAGTAGGTACAGGTATAAATATTCCATGGAAACCTTATGTCTGTGTGGACATTTTCCACTGATTACCCAAAATTTACAAAATAAATACCACATTCAGCTTAAAGAGAGAATAACCCCTAGGTCTGAAACATTACTCTCTTTCCATTAACATCTGCATTAATGGATGGAACCGAGGGTGTCTTTTGGCTCCCAGCAGGCCAAAGACAGCAATACAGAAAGTGTAGTAAAAGTAAGTGGAAAATGTCAGTGTCATAAACTCAGGGAACCATGTCCCCCATAATGGGAAATTGGATCAGAGAATTAAAATAAACTGCATTTCGACCTGCGGTCCTGCTATAGGGAATACAGGGAGCACCATGTGCAAGTGTTGAAATACAGCAAGTCTGTGCTCAAACTGCACAGCTCTGTTGAGGTACCTGTGAGGTGGCACGCAGAGGTGCGCTCAGGCTGGTGTAAGGTGACACCGACATCACTGGGCCCTGAGCACAGCCTGCTCCACACCACATGCCTAACTCACGTCACGCTCCGTCACCTACAGCCCGCACGCTGATGACGCAGCAGAGCAACAGGAAGACACAGAATCCACTCCAAAAAACAGTGACGGTACAACGTTTTCTGATGCTCAGAGCTTCAAAGACACACCTGACAAGGCTTTCCTTTTACTGCTTTGCAGGCCTCTAAATAACATTCATACCAAAGCAGCCAAAAGCTGTTTTTTGTGTAAGCTACACTTTGCTCAAGTTCCAGCTAAGGTCTTAATGCATTAATTTCCTTAAATTTTCTTTACTTACAAAACATCTGTTGATGAACACTTGCTTACTTGCAGCAGCGATAATATATTTTATTTTAAAATATTTTTTACTTAAAAAATAAATGCACAGTGCTCATTAAAGTTACAACTATATGTTTGTAAACAATTAATAATGCTTCAAGAAACAAGCAGACTATGTGGTTAATCAAAATTAGGTTCAGCAGCAGCTCATTAATGTTAACAGATTTATCATTACGTAGGTTTTACCAAGAATGAAATAAATGTTTAATGAGAACTAAAAGTTAGTCTACACAGAAGGGCTGAAAATTAACATGTAGACCTAGATAATGTATCCCCTTCAATGTGATTCCAATCGGACTTCAGGAACCATATGATGCAAATCAAGATTCACACCAGAAGGGACGCGATTTAATTAGGACAGTACTAACATAATGGAGAAGACAAGCATGAGGAAAGACAAACAACACTCTTTTGGTATTTAACATAATGTATATAAGTCTTCTTGGCTATATGAAATACTTTGCTCCAAAGCCTACTGCACATTTGAAAAAGTGTTTATTGGATTGCAGTCCTGCCATCATATAACATGAAGTATTGGGGTGGGATTATTGGCAAATACATGGTATGTCACATTACTGAGTACTTTACCAGAAGGATTCACACGTCTGAACTTTACTGTAACCATACAGTGCCATTGTGGGACTGTACACATCAAATTTTTGTGTCAATAAATGTTTCTGACAAAAACATACCAATAGAAATTAACTGAATTACAAACACTGACATACTTAATGCTTAAAGTTCAATTAACATACGCCTTTTTAAGCAAACTAAGTAACTAGAAAAAATACTTCAGCTTTCAGCATTAGAAAAAACATACACGGTTACCCATTTGGTATTTGCCAGCACTGCACAGAAAGCCATACTAGAATGATTTATTTGTTGGTTTGTTGTGAAGTGTCTCCGAGATCTTTGAACTTTATTACTGCGTTCAGCAGATCCACTGCAACTCTGTTAAGTACAGGTAACTGAACTGGTGTGGCTTCATTTTTATTTGACCTACCCGTGAACCAAATGAAGCAGAGAATATTAAATAAAACCCAGTGGGTGTTGGTTTAAAACCTATAATTGTCAGCAATGCCTATATTTTACACACACACACACACACACACACACACACACACACAATATACATACATGTATAAACTAGAATTTTCACAGCCCACTTCACAGAAAAAAAAACAAGAAAACACACTGACAAAATAATGCACCACACAGAACCATTTTATAATAATAGCATCTCACAGGAACATAAGCGTGATGTACAATTACATTCTGTCCAGTCCGTGGGTGGCTCCTCAGAGCATTCTACCTGCTTTTACAGATTAAGGAAGACAGTTAGAAAATGACTAAATCATTAAACTGTCCTACACTTAAAATAGTAGCTCTTAAATGAAGAGTATTTCAACACGTACAACACGCTTTTACAGAGACCACACTCACAGCAGGGACCGCTGTCTCTGGGGACAATTTGTCACAAAAAAGTACCACATTCAAGTCCCAAGGGCAGTTCTGATTATCTTCTGATTCAGGCTAAGTACCTTGCACAAGTCAATAAAATACCTACATGGATAAAGATATAAAACCTCCAACAACATTTTGACAAAAATTATTCAAATAAAGTATACAAAGTCCCGAGTGCCACTTATAAAGGAATTACAGACTGTCAGCTACACCTGACTGTTCCGGTTTGTGCATTTATATTACGTATACTTTTCAAACAAGCCCACGAACTACCAAGTCACTGCAAACTGTCTTAGTCTTGAAATCCAAAAAGTTCACTTATAAGGAAGCACGTCTTTAAAGTTGCTCACAACCTTTGAACCTCGGCCTTCACTTTGTTCGCTTACTGAGTTTTGCTTTCCGGCCAGGTAATAGTACCATGTACCTGTTTCAGTATATTTATCTCCTGTTTTTTTTTTTTTTTTTTTTACCTCTCCCGGTCCACCCCCTCTCCTTCCTCCATGACAGGTAAAGTTAACAAGTCAGGTGAGATGTAGCCTATCCGCAGATCCAGCCTTGGCTATACCTAACCTCGTTTATTTTACATTATTTGCTGTATGCATGGTTAATTATCATTAATTACCGTACAGGACGTCAGGCTCACAGTCTACGGCAGACCGTCAAAGAAACAGCAGCTCTTCAAAAGACGCTTGACTTGAAGCGATATTTCGCACATCTACTTGCCATTTAGGTTACGCTCAGCGCAAATCACACACTCGTCTTATAGAAGTAAAAAACGGGCACCGATCATGCAAGGGTGTGCACGAAATTCACAAATACAACCAACAGTGGGTGCGCTGGTAGCCCATGTTAGGGCGTTTTGACAGCCTCCATTAGCTCCAACATCACCGGCGAACATAGCTGCAGCTCTCGAGTGACAAATATCGCCACAACACACAATGCCTTTACGAATTAATGGCGCTTTAAGCGTCACTTACTTTGCACGCTCTTCAAAACGTATTGCCCTGGACTTAACAAAAGTTTCCCTTGGTAGATCCCCCCGCCACAAACGCAGGCTCCGCCGTGTGCTCCTACTGCAGCGGTACCAGCTGAGCGTCCCCGATCCTGCCGAGTGAAGTCCGGAGCAGGAAAAGCGATTGCGTCACGGGCCCTACAAACACACGCAGTTACCTGCCAGGGGGAGCGCTCGCTGAACTTCTCCCTCTTACATTTTAGTCGATTGTAGTTATTTGGGTCGCATTTTTTGCAAGTGCGCCGCTACACACGAAGAGCTCCCCGTCATTCCTGTGCGAGAAGTTTTTGACTGGAATGAACATCGAGTATATAGTATAGAAATTATACATTACTGTATAAGGAGATGCATCTGTTTACGAAAGACAAAATATAAAATACCGGTTCTTTATAATTAGGTAAAGAATATTAGGAATTTTAGGGAAAAAAAAAAAGTTTTGTAAAACGGCATCAATATGGCGCAATTGCTAGTTTTCTTCCTTGAAGAAATATGAAAAAAAAAGTAAATAGAAAGAAGGAATTACGAGAAAACAATTTTAACATTAGTCGTCCAGATTTAAAACAAATTGGCTTTAAAAGAGTTTAATGTTACAGTTCACATCTTTTACGTTTTCAGCTCACACAACAGCAAGGACATATTTTCTTTTGATTAAAACGAGATAAATGTCACAGATGTTTCTCCTGCCGTTCTATGTTCTGTTTGTTAAAACTGCAAGGGGTCATTGTCAATAGGAATGGTGTAATTATGTAAGGACGATTGCCCTAATAACCCCAAGAATATATCCCGACATCCCAGCGACTCGTGAATTTTTGAGAGGTCAGTAACTTAAGACGTCCAAAGGCGGTTTTTTTTTTTCTTTTTTTATAAAAGACATTCTACCCCAGAATGAAAAGTAATATGACAGGCCTGAGAGAAAAAAAAACGGATACATTGCCATTTTAGATGTGAGGTAACAGACTACATAAAGTGTTTCTCCACATTTTCTAGCATTCATCATACTGCCTTCCAGATCAGAATTTACCACGCATCCGTTCTATGTATTGCACTCCCTGCTTCCAACTTCTTTAGAGACCACCATTACTGAATCAGTAGTTTTATTTTGTTGCTTAGCTGATGTTTTTAATTGAAAGTGGCTTTGTATTCTACAGTTGCATTCCAGGCTTAAGCACCTTGCTCAAGGGTACAAAAATAAAATGTGAAGCAGACAGCTGTGCTGTTTGTCCTACTGTCATGCATGACTTTTACAGCCTCATATGCATACAAATAACACAATACATACATTCAGTCAGAAAAGCAAAAGATTGGGGACAGATCAACAACTTATTAAACAGTGGGCCACGAATCAACAGGCTTTTCTCATCATCCAAATTAATTCCAAAGTGAAAGCAGACACCTGTACTTCACATCTTTGGTCAATAAAAACCTAATTCCTTATTCAGTTTATTGAATTTCACATATTAACAGGGCCTACTATCCATTGTATGTGCTTCCTGTAGTTGTACAATATGTTCTACACCTGAATACAACAAGCAGACTGAACTGCAAAGGCCTACTCATATTTTAATAAAATTTAAATGACAGAAGACTCCAAAGTTTGTTCACTGGAGCAGCTCCTATGGAAACAGTTAAAAAAAAAACCCAAGTGAATGGATGCAGTGGACATTAAAAGCAACCAAAGGGTGTGTAGATCATACAGTATTCTGCAGCACAGTGGAGTGTGGATCCAATTACTGGTTTTATATTTACATGGCATGGTCCTAACCGTGTATATACAGAAAGCAAAGTTAAGGCAATAAAAAGCATACTGAGCCAGTTACACTGGGTCTTGAAGAATTTTAAAAGTGGCACTGACAAATTCATAAACAGCTAACAATTCTGTAATATGAAATATTCCCAAAACAGTGGAGTGTACACAGGAAATGGTTCCATTGCTTTGGCTACATTCAATACATGCCTCTTACTAAAAAGAAAAACCCAAAACTTTTTTGTGACAAATCATTATTTAGACAACAGTTAGGAGACTACAGCTCTCTTGCTGATGGAAAGATATTTTTAATCAACCAGTAACAGATTTAGGTTGCAATTCCATCCCAAGGTACCTCCATATGGAAATAATTTATTTGCAAGACTAAACAAAAAAATACCCAGAAATACAGTCAGTCAAGTAAAAACTGCTTGGGGAAAGAGTGGAGAAAAAAAAAAATAAAATAAAAGTGAAATAACACTGTGCTAATGACAAGTCTAACTAAAATGCACACCTTGACTTGCATAATGGAGGTTTCAGTTAAAATAGCACATTTTGTCCACAATGAATGTCTTTACAGTGTTTTATCATAATTTGACAGTTTTAAATATTTTGATGGACACAGACGGGCACTGTGGTGTTTACCTAGTCATTCGTAAGAGATTTTAAAGGAGACATGACTCCATCTGTCGTGGTAGTTATTGAGTACCAGATGGACATTGCCAGAACGTTTCTTGTTAATAACCAGAGAACCTGAAAAACCAGCAAGTCAGATGAAACAAAGGCCAAGGAAAATTCTTACCTGGCTAAACGATGCACAACCCTGTTACACCTTGTCAGACACAGCTCATTACAAAATGACACATCAGTTCCTTAAAGAAATCTAAACATTTTTTATAGCAAAACTTAAAGGCCAGTTCAGTGTTTCTATGTCCATGTGTTTAATACTATCCACATGTATGTGGTCACAAATCAGAAGGCTTTTAAACAAGCGTCAGCTAATGATTTTCCTTAATAAAAAGGAAACCCGAGGAACACACACTCATTAGTCCATTTAACAAAATAACGTCCACTTTACACATAACTCAAAAAGTGGGTACATGAACACTGAACAGCATCACACAAATTTCTCCAAGCTTCATGAAAAATGTCTATTTAGCAGTGTAATAGGCTTCTATCAAAGCAATAGCCAAAATCTCATGAAAGGAGAAAAACTAAATCATAAAGGCAGCCGGAACTCAACATATGTACATTTTTTTTTTTTATTTCGTACAAATTTAAAATAATCTGTTGTTAATGGAAGGAATAGGTCAGTTAATAGAAGAGAAATAACATAAGGTCCAGCAGCATACAATCATTACAAATGAGTGGTCCTGCCAGGCCCATGACCCGACCGGTCCGGACCAGAACAGGCCAAGCAGGAACGAGGCAGGGCATGGTAGGACTAGATGGGAGCAGCGGTGGGTTTCAGTTCGTCATCATCCCTGGGGTCCACCTCTCTGGAGGCCACCTGGCCCTTCCTGTCCAGCTGCTGCTCGCTCTGAATTCTGAGGATGAGCTCCTTAATCTCTTCGCGCTTTTTCTTCATTCGTTGCTGTGGAAACCAGTCCGATAAATTCATGGGCAAGTGGAAGCTTGGGATTGGGTTCTGGATGAGGAAAGAGCAGAATTGCAATTAAAGAGAGAAATCTTCCAAACACTGGCTGGAGAATCGCAGCTGCAGGTACCACCAAGAGTGTGAGGGGACTGACCTCAAAGAAGCTTTCCACATACTGCAGAACATAGATGCCACAGTCACTGAAGTTGTCCTGCTGTGGCACACGTGGGCTTGAGCCTCGCATCACGTCCTTGCCGAAGCTCCTGTGGGTGCCCTTTTTCGCCTCCCACTCCACCTCCAGGTACCTGCGCTCACACAGGCAGGGAGCATGTCAGCAACACTCAGAGAGCCTGCATGCTTGTCCATACGCACTCTGCTCATATGCAATCCAGCAAATCTGAACTTGTTTCTCTCAGCCCACACATACACAGAATCTGTTGTTGGCACAGTGGTTTTAGTGAAATGCCAAAGTTGGGTATAAAAGTGATGACTTTAAACATCTAGCAACGTGCTCACTGCTATGCAATTCATTGTAAAAAAGTTTAGCGCAGAAAAAGTAAAGATTTAAACAGCTTAAAAGATTTTATGCAATAAATAATAGTATCTATTGCATAAAATTCCTTGTTATGCCGTGTTTTACCAGTGGATTATCGAAGCCAGGAAATTCCAAACACTTACTCTCGTAAAGTTTTCACCACTGATGATCTAGCAGGACCACGAAGAGAGTCCATAATAAGAATGCATGGCCTAGACACAAAGGACAATGAAAAGTTAAGCAAATTCAGTTACCATTCTCACTACTTTGACAACATAAGTATTTCTAGACCGACTATATAATCAAATGTAATCAAATGACAAAAACGTGAGATGTTTCTCTCACACAAACAGATGTAAAATAAGCATTTAATTTGGCAACCAATATAAATTTGCCACACGCTTGGAGATGAAGGTGAAACATGATAATACTACACGTCCACCTACTGGCAGCAAAAGGTACCACATTACAAGCCTGTCCTTCGGGATGAAAGGTCAGAATTCTCTATGAGGAACTTACTGTTTACATATGGTAGCCCTGGAACTCCACTCAACACTCTGGGACGCATTAAGACCATCATCAGCCAGAGCACCATCCTCACTGTAATCATCCTTTACAGAGAAAAGCTGCAGTTACACTTTGCCCTGAAAAAACCATTGTCACTTAACTGCTCAACTCAAAAAGTGTCTCAGTAAAATTCCAAAAATGTGGTATCTGCTTATTAAGCCAGTGATTGTCAAATTTATATGGCGTGCGGATCACTTCTCCCAAATGGCAGATGTACTGGACCAAAAATGCGCATGTTTACTTCTCATCACATAAATGCATTATGAGAAGCTTTTTTAAAAACGTTTTTATAAAGGTCATTAAAGTGCTCGATATCCTTACAATAATGTATTTATTCCCTTGCCATAAGCAGTGTAGATCTGAAGACTGACAACTGGGATACTCCACAAACCACCTGGTACACATATTGTAGAACACTCTGTGATTCAGACCACACTTTGAGAACCTATAGTCTAATGTACCTTCAACTGCAGATAAAATCAAGACACTATATTTTAAAAACATCTGTCATTAAAAGCATTACCTGACTAGAGCTTTGGTCATCAGAGAATGTGTACGCATCATCTGCATTGTCTTCAGAGCCATAACAGACGCTGATGCGGTGCAAGCCATCTTTAAACGGAAACAATGCCTTATCAAAGACATGTCACTCAATCCTTAGCAAAACAGAACTGGGATGACAGTGTTCACAGTCATTCAACCACATAAATGACCCATTAAAGTACAATCAAGTGTTAATAGGCACACTACAGTATCTTTAATCAAACTGATACAGTAAAAAATAAGAAACATTTTAAAATACAGGCCTGTGCAAGTAGGAAAACTAGCACTGATGGTTACAGCACTACAGGACTGCATTTGTGTATTACCCTCCCTTAACAGAGAATGCATGCAGCGGATTTAACCAATCCAGTATACACTGATCAGCCATACCATTATAACCACCCGCCTAATATGGAGTAGGTCCCCATTTTGGTACCAAAACAACCCTGACCCATCAAGGCATGACCTCCACTAGACCTCTGAATATATGCTGTGATATCTGACACCAAGCTATCAGTAGCAGATTGTTTAAGTCCTGTAAACTGCGAGGTAGGGCCTCCATGGATTGAATTTGTTTCTCTAGCATATCCCAAAGATGCTTAATTGGATTGAGATCTGGAGAATATAGAGGCCAAATCAACACCTCAAACTCATTGTGTTCCTCTTTCCATTTTTAAACCACTTTTGCAGTGTGCATTATCCTGCTACAAAAAGTAGCTGCCACTAGGGAATATCATTTCCATGAAGGGGTGTACTTGGTCAGCCACAATGTTTAGGTGGGTGGTATGTGTTAAAGCAACATCCACATGAATGGCAGGACCCATGGTTTGCCAGCAGAACATTGCCCAAAGGACCGCATTGCCTCAGCTGGCTTGCCTTCTTCCCATAGTGCATCCTGGAGCCATTTCTTCCCCAGGTAAGCGACGCACACTCCCCTGGCTATCCACATGATGGAAAAATAGATTCATCAGACCAGGCCACCTTCTTCCCTTGCTCCATGGTCCATTTCTGAAGCTCACGTGTCAATTATAGGCGTTTTTGGCAGTGGACACGAGTCAGCATTGGCACCCTGACCAGCCTGTGGGTATGCAGCCCCATACACAACAAACTGTGTTGCACTGTGTTCTCACACCCTTCTATTGGAACCAGCATTAACTTATTCAGCAATCTGAGCTACAACAGCTCTTCTGTTGGATCGGACTACACGGACCAGCCTTTACTCCTCTTGTGCATATTGCTCTGACCCAGTCGTCGAGCCATCACAATTTGGCCCTTGTCAAATTCACTCAAATCCTTACGCTTGTCCATTATTTCTGCTGCAAACACATGAACTTCAGGGACAAAATGTTCACTTGTTGTCTAACATATCCCACCCACTTCCAGGTGCCACCGTAATGAGATAAATCAACATTAACTTCACCTGTCAGTGGCCATAATGTTATGGCTGATAGGTATGTCATGCAAACTTCTAATAGGACAATAAGATGTGCAGGATCCTCTCTGGGATTTGTTTTCCTTTGTTCTCAGATTTAGAGAGCTCAGCACCTGTTGCCCCATTTGGTTCTTCCCCCCACGGTTCACCTGTATAACACTTCTGGGCATCACTCTGGCCATTGACCCCTGTGCTGGGCTCCCAGTTGCCCGCTCTGGGGGTTACTATGGTCCCTTTGGCCTGGTTACAGTCCGAGGAGATGTTTGTGGCATGGAGGCCGTGGGTCCCTGTTGAGGGGGGTGGCTGTTCCTCCCTGACCAACGGCGGCTGCAGCATCTCCTCTTCCGCTGGTTCATCCTCCGCCACGCCACTCCTCGTTAATGAGCCTGGAGACTGGTACAGTGGGTTCGGCTCAAACACCTGACCCTCCAGGCCAGGGAAGCAGATCACAGCCAGGTACCAGTGAGCCCTAAATTCATAAAAAAAAATAATAATCTCAATTTCACCTATCTTGCTCTGGCTACACTTGTGCACTAGACACAAACTCAAAAGTCACAGATCTGAAGACTAATACTGCAAGTACAGAGAGACGTTCTCCTCCTAAAAAAGATTAACTTACAGGTATAACTTTCATTGCAATGTATTTTGAGAGTGAAAAGCCGCATAGCCGCAACATAATTTCCGACACACGAAACATTTGTATGCATTTTACATTGAAGGCAAAGCATGACAATCACCATCATCCTAAAGCTTCAGCCATGCTTAACTCCAAAGACAGTGACAAAGACTAAACTCACACCGATCAGACACAGATACATGATCAGTACAACTGAAAATTTTGTGCACAGATAACTATGTTACTGTGCTAAGTGTAAATGCAGTTAGCAAATGTGCAGCTAAAGAAGTATGGCTGTTCAGGACAGATAATAGGTTTATTACATGAGGGACCAAGAAAGATAAAAATAATTTAGTCACATGGCCACTTTCTATACCAGCTCCAAAACAGAAGAATATCAGAGTGGCAGAAAAGCCAAATTTTAGGAGCGGATGCAAGACACACACACACACACACACACACACACACACAACACACTCACGATTCGTTAATGGGGACAAAGATAAAATCCTTCTGGAAAAGATCCACATGCCGCGTCCAGGTTTTCACTCGGTTGTGCTTCTTCTTCTGAATCCTGAAAAACACGAGGCATGAATTGGTTTCGTTGCCATGGAAACAACTGCCAGATCTGCCATTACTGTAAACTTCCCCTCCCCCCAATAAAGTCACACATTTAATCAGTATTTTATTCCTATTTCAAAACATTTAATTGTTGTCACATATCACCTAAAAGGGGTTTTTAAAATCACACTAAAAACAACAAATCAATCTTAGAAATGTGTAAATCATGTGTAATCAGTAGGTACTGTTATTTGTAGCTCAGTGATAGTAGCTGCATTATATCCCTTGGTTTAGATGCCAGGAAGACATACCACACTTAAAATTAGCAGAGGTCTTGTTAACTTAGCCAAATGCAACACCTATGTATTTCAATTGCAAAAAGCATGGGAAAAGCTGACAAATGTTTTAAGGCTGGTTTTATGTAAAATAGACCACAAAATGATTACCGATTGAAAGGCTTTTGGCTTTTTTTTTTTTTTTTTAATCTCTACAACAGGTATGACAGTAAAACAGTGCAAAAAGCAATGCAAATGGTTAGGGCCCTTGACATACATTAGTAAAACAGTAGTACACACTCATCCTTTAACTGTTGTACTGCAACTTAATAGTTAATCAGGTCGTTTTGTCTTGTCCTTCACTGCCTACAGAGTACACTGTGTACTTAATGCTTGCTTAATTTTTTACTACTTTTTAAAAATTTCTTCATACATAATAAAAAAAAGTGAAGATATGGTGCTTGAACCCTTGGCACAATTCCATCGTATGTAATGTATACAGTAAAATGAAAATATGAAAAGACTTACGGGAGGTTCGATGTGTCTGGAACGCTCCTCCTCTCTCTCTGGTTGAGACGCTTGTAAAAAAAGGAACTAAAGACATGACTTCGATGTGCATCTTCTTTTCTTAATTTCTCAAGAAATAAATACCTATGAACAAAATAAGGAAAACAACCTTAATAAACAGAAAACTTCTCCATTTAAAAAATAATTTTTTCTCCAATTCAGATCCAGAGTTATTAGGAAATAAGATTTACAATGGCAAAAAGTAAAAAATCCTAGTTCACTTACTTTAAGTAAAAATCAATAATGACGTCATTTAAAAACTCTCCATCACTGAGACAGTGAAGGTCCTCATTGGTGACAGAAATTCCACCTTTGGCTGGAGGTGGCGGATAGACCATCAACCTGGCAGACGACACAAAAATATGTTATGCTGGGAAGGGGACAGCTTCTGTGTAAGAGGATTGAGACTGTGAAGGAAGGCATCTGTGACTGACTTAATAATGGGCCCAGTAAAAGTGGCCTGGGGTTCAGACATGTCATCTGCATCATCATCGTCATCATCGAAGGTGTGAAGGCGAGTGGCCTGGCGCGTCTTCATGGTCTGAGCATCCTGTTTCTGTGAGAGGCCGACAATTTTTACACTGAAAACCTCTAGACACTACAATTTCCCTCATTCTCATTTCAAAAAGCTCATCAAAATTCATTTTTAAAAACAATATGAATTAGACAAATTGGTTGTATAAAACAAACAATATCACTCAATTCACACCAATCTAAAAGCAACAAATATAGAACCCTGATTACATTATAATACATCTCTCTGAGGACCCCTAGTGGAAACTCACAGGCACTACACCATCTTGAATAAAGGCAGTACACCACATTTACCACTTGGTATGTCATTCATGGTCTTTTAGCGAACAATAACAGCATTCATTTTATAGCTGCTTATCCCAGACACCCAAGCCTAGACCATGTCGTATACTGTTTAGGGTACAAGGCAGAGTACACCTTGGACAAAAATAAACATCACAAAAAATAAACTAACACATTTCAAACGGCATTAAGAAAAATTATACCTTATTATATCGCACTAATCTGCTGTTGGCCTCTTCAAAGTTCAGTTTGGCTGGAAAGTCACTTAGGCAGTTCGCTCTGGCGATCTCCTGAAGGATTTCTTCTAAAATCATCTGCTCTTGCAAGTTGAGCCCATCCTCAAAAATTAACACGATGTACTGCTCTGCTGGATCTGTTTACGTAGGCGGACAAGAGGAGAAACATCAGAAAGTCAGAAAGGAGCCAGCCTGAGAAATATGAAATGCTTTTAAAGCCATCAATCGGACCATGTCGGTAGACATGTACCAGTGACGCTCATTCATCAACCACGCATACAACCAGACTTATGCATAAATGAGTACAATCATTTCTACATAGTGTGAGATTTATCAACATGAACACAAACATATTTCTACATCTGTGCACAGGTCCAACCATGCATACAAGCAACTACCAAATAGGGAAAACAGCTCTGCAGGTAGCAATGCGTGAGGCCGAAAAAAAACTTAACTGCTTTTTTTTTTTTTAAAACAGGCAGAGCAGTGAGGCAGAGTAGAAAAAAAAAAAAAAAAAAACCTATACCTAGATATGTACCGTATTCCTCTTAATTAACGTGCTCGGGCGCGTTACAAGTTATGCGCAGGGCCTGTCTATTTGAGGCCAAAATGTGCAAATTATGAAATTTTTAAAACCTTTAAAACAAGTAGTTCGAGTTTTTAAAAACAAGTTGTTACTAAAAAGCCTAACATTCTTCTGCGTTCTTGCGAAAAAAGAAAAAAAAAAAAAAACGAAAAATTAAATTTCCGTTTAACTACAACTTATTAAAACGATTAAAATTCAGTCATTATCAGAGTTTCCATTAGGCATATCCATGGATACCTAGTGTATATGCCCTTTGATCACAATATAATTTAAATCTTAAACGTGAGTGAAACATGGTGAGCAAAATGTCGTATGCAGCTGCTTTTAAGCTGAAGGTAACTGCACTGGCTGAGGAAAAAGAAAATGTTTTGCTGCAAAGGTTTTCAATGTTCACTGACAGCGAGTTCAAGACTGGTACCAAAATAAGACAAGATTACAAAACGTACCTAAATGTGAGAAAAGGAAGTCAGGAGCTGGTCGGCCAGTGAAATATTAAGATATTGAAACAGCTCTGATGAACTGGTTTGAGGAAAATACAATTTAAATATGGCAAGTCATGTTTAAATTGTATGAAAACGCCATAAACACAACAAATGCCGAATGAATTGTGCATAATTCGGTAAGAATAGCGCAGATTTTGAAGACCTTATTTTACTCAACTATCTTCATTGTCGAACGAAATTCAAGGTGCATGTATTGTAAAACTACTGAAAATATCTGAACTTCTTTTGTCGTGTTTTACAAGTGATGCTGGTGCAATGCACAACAAATCAATTTGGGATTCAGAAGCAGATTTTGTCCAAAGACAAATAATATAGCATTTTGTGTTGATTAAATAATCTTTACTTGTAGAAACTGCGTATAATTTACTACATTTACACATTACTTCAAAATCCACACTTCTACACATAGAAACTTGGTCAATGTCACCACTTTAATTGCGTAGAAGGGGTGCGCTTTACCATGTCTTCTATTGCATTAGCCACCCTGGTTTATAGGTTGAGGACACGTCTTAGAGTGGGAGAGTTAATTAGGAGATATACGTTATTAGATGACCTCGCATCTACGACTACTGTTATTTCCTTTATGTTAAAATATCCAGATTCAAATACATAAATTCTATTAACTTGTGAACCACAGGTTGGGAAACACTAGCTTATTTCATGTAAAACCACAAATTTGTCACCATCTCCATTTCCATTACAGCATTATTTGCTCATAAGCTTGCAATAGTACTCTTTACTGAAAAAGGTCTGTTGGATCATATGTACATTGGTTCCAAATAATAAAATTGATTCCCATCCAGTTAGATATATAAAGGAAACAGTTTTATGTGGAACCAAATGTAAATCAACAGACCCCCCGCCCGCCCAGTGTTGGCTCCTGGTATGCTGAAGAGCTGTGTGATCACTTAACTAGGAGAATCACTCTTATTTACTAAAAACAATAAAAATAGCCACTGTATTTTGTTTTCAAATTTATTTCATAATGACAGTTAACCGCAATATTAAAATGTATTGTGACTATTATTTTCAGTCAAACCTTTTTTTTTTTCCCCCCTTTCCCCATGACTTCTCTGCTCAGAGGATGTTCTATTGTCATCCATGCAGCAGTTTTACTTATGGTGCGCCAGCCAGCACAGGGTGAACTACATATTTTATTTAAGACAAGCTTGTTTCAGAAATTTGAATCTTTGTACCAATAAAGTTACATGTTTTGTCCTCCGTGTCATTTTTGACAACATGCCTCTTACTGTAGGGCTTTGAATGATAATTGTTATAACCAATTATGATTCATTGGGGGTGCTTCCGTACGCAAATAATCACAGATGAGCATGACCAGAGAATGTACAAATAATTGCTACTTATGGCTTTATGGGAAGCTATAAGGTTAATTTTGGTTTAAATATTTTCTGTCAGAAACTGAACCACAATTAACCAAAAACATGAGCTTTTGGCAATTTGCAGTACACACTACTCTGCTTCTTGTCGGACTTTAAATAGTCAAAACATGTCCAACTACTAAATTCCTCAGACCCTTATTTTCAGCAACGTCCTTGTTTTTTGAGCCTTGGACTGTGTCTGTTGGGGTGTCTTCTTCAAGGATGCTGTCACTCGCATTTTCATTAACATTTTTTGTCATTTGTTTTATCTCACTCCACTCCTAATGTAGTGATGTGCATGGTTGCATTAGCAAAAACATTAGCACGTGTGTTGCTGCCAGATGCTGTTCCTAGGCTCAGTGCTGTGGGCCTCAACCTAACATGATGTGGCTGTAATTATTCCAGCCACATGATTGATTCAGAGTGGCGCTATTCTCATTGGCTGTTCATGTTGTCTGTCAAAACACGAATTGAATTTGTTCTATTTACTATGTCTTGTATTTCTATCAAGAAACAGTTTTTTCACGAAAATTACCTTTATTGTTTTATCGCCCAGCCCTAATTCCACTGAATTTTAGCGAAGTCACACAAAAACATAGGCTTTACCTCCCTGATAGTCAGATATCAGCTAGTGGAATGATCTTTGCATTCTGTTTCGGGTTCCAACCTATACAAACACTTGTGAGCCTTTTAGAGGAAGTTCAACAGAAAAGAAACACTTTCGCGAGAGCCCACCTGTACTCCTGCAGTCGTACCACACGTTCCGCTCACGGGACATCCTGAGCTGGCTACGCAGACGCTGGCATTCACTGGACGAGGTCTGCAGGAAGAGCACGGGCAGCTTGCGCACAGTGCACCACTCGCAACTGATCAGCTCCGAGGACCTCAGCATAACCTTCTCCATGACGTCTTGGTCCGGACCTGCGACACGACACGACAGAGGGCGCCTCAGGCTAAAGGGAAAGCAAATGCTGTCCTTGTGCAACGTAACCACACACGAGTGACAAGACCACACACATAAGCCCCCCTAATATGAAGGTCAAAAAGACAGCGTTCTTAAGCATACCCAAATAAAACAGCTAAATTTAAATGGGAACCGTTTGCGTTCTTCCCCAACAAGAAGCTTTAACATTTTACAATCAATCAGTCTCTTACTGAGGAATTTAATTAATATAGAAGATATATGGCTGATGATATGAGGTACAATGCTTTCACTGCCTTCTTACCTTCAGTTTCCAGTTCAATGTGGCTCACTGCAAACTGAAAATGGAAAAATCCTCATTACAATCCCATCAGTCTCAGAAAGTAATAATTGTAAATCAAGCCAGTAAACAAAACACACGCAGAGACAGACAATAAAAGGTTAAACTCCTTTACAGAACGCTATATCTAAAATACTAAATCGTTAAGCGCACACACAGAAGGCACAACAGTCTTACACGATAGCAGCACACACACCTATATGGCTAAGGGAGGGAATGAGGCTTACAATGACGGGCTTGGTGACCATCCTGCGCAGTGAGCCCAGCCTCACGCTCCTGCAGTCCAGAATGATGCTGCCAATATATCTGTTAGTCAGCTTTTGACGTTTCTTCTGGGCTGCATCATCAGGCACAGCGTTCCCGAACTGCAGAAACATGATTCAGACACCCTTCACCTAGCCTGTACATCCACACTAAGCTGGAAAACCTTTACAGATAGATGTCCAAAAGACCCACAGTTAAAATGCAAAATATGGTCACAAATCTCAATAAAATCTATTATACATTTGAAATATACAAACACACACTGCAATTTGTCCATTCATAGTTTTAAAGGCGTTTTTGTTGCAATAACAGGTAGTGCGCCGATACCAAAACGTCATTGCACAAGTCGATTTTCTCACTATATCATCAGCAACTGTTGATTTTATTTATATTAAACTGTTGTTTAAACAGGGTGACCCTGCCTAAACTCAAACCTGGGATTTCACAGCCCACGCAGGGTTATCAGACAAGAAGATTAGCCCACTAAGCTAAAGATCAGAATACCTTGCTTAGGGGACTAATTGGAATCATATCCTGACTACTAGGAACTTCTTACTGTAATGGTTAACACTGTGCTACCTGCATTTAACAAACTTCATTCTTAAATGTTTGTCCCCTGTGTGCACATTACAAACAACATGCTGTGCTGCATGTAATATTTCATTAGATACTGGAGAGAATTACTCATTAATGACCTTGTTATATGCCTGACAGTTATGCAACTTGTGTTAGTGCCACATTGTGCTAACATGTCGGGATAATTGTTACAAATCAATTTTTACAGCATTTAATGATATTTGGGAGAACTGGAGTGGTGTTTTCGGATGGGCTGGGGAAAGTATTACTACCCTTCCCAAATATAAATTAAAACATATATGACGAACAAGTTAATCAATTTACAGTGTGTTCGGAAACAAAGAGGAAAGCATGTGCACACGTGCTTGTATGTGTATACACACAAATTATTAAGGCATAAACCAAGTATACTTAATCCTACAAAAATGTTAAAATGATAGATGCAGTTGACTGGAACATCTTGATACACACTTGATCCTTCATTCTAGCTTTTCGTGGTAAAGTAATCCTGGAGTCCATGTCCATGAAGTAGCCAGAAGTTAAGTCATCCTGCTCTGGGAGGACCTTCACGGCGGCCTCCACTCTGCCCCCGCAGGGCGCTGGCGAAGAGTGGGCGGAGTCAGCAGGGCGTGGCGACACGTTGTCCAGCCGGCTGACGCTGCCGGTGCTGCTGTTCTCAGCATCCTCTTCCTCATCATCGCTGGAGAGCACGACTGAAAACACACAGCAGGTGTACAGCCTGACTTTGGGGGAGGGGGGCAGCATAATGCTTCAGCTGGTAACAGGGAAGCACATAACAGCACTCTGAGCACTGTTAAGGATCTAAGAAGGCCACGCTGTACACTTACATTTACACAAAACAAATAAAGTCAGCACTACTGACAGATCAATTCCCACAGGTCAAAACAGATCCAAAATGTGGAAAAAAAAAAAAAAAAAAAAGCAGCATGTGGGTTTACACTAAACTAAGGGGAGAAAAAAAAAAAAAAAAAAAAACCGAAGAATGACAAGCTACCATATTAACCATACTATTACAAACTAAGGCCAAAACTGATCAAAACAAGTTGCATATTGTGTTTGCTTCTCTGAATGGGTCTTATTTTGCTCATTTGTGGTTTTTCTACAGTTGTGGTGCTTCAGCTGATTGCGACTACTTCCTGGCAGGTGTTTGCTGCGTGGAAGTCAACGATTTTACTCTGGCAAAGTCTGTTGTCACAGATAAAACTGAGAAAAGCAGATAAAACAAGTTGGATCACATTTTACTCATTTTACTTGAAGTTGTGAAATATGTGACATTACGGTACAGCTGTTTGTGTAATTACACCACAGTAATCCTTGAAGGCTCTACATTGTTACATCATTACATGTAAATAAGCAGCTGTTGACTATCACCTTAACACAATGCTAATGGCTGACAATGTGGTCAGCTCACTAGCTGGAGCTGGAATCGACTGATTCACCACAGAGTATAGAGGTAGCTGTAGCTGCACTGGGTCATTAAATTTTGAAAGCTTGACTATGAATGGGGGTAAGTCAACGTAGTTAAAACTTAAGAGTTTTGTACTTTAATATGTTCTCCTATGTGAATTACAAACAGATGGTGACAGAGGTTCACAGTGAAGGGACTCACTTGGATCATTCAGTTCATTCTGCTTGGCGGCTTGATGTAGTCTGGCTTTCGAATCCTTGGCTGCATAGGTGGAGGAGTTTCCCGACAGCCCTGCCACTCTGCTGTCATGCGGGAGGCTGCCCCGTGTGATGCGTGCAGGGGGATTCATCACAACGTCCACCCTTGGCGCCCTCATTGTAGACGACATCCCATAAGGGCCCTTGTTCAATGCCAGGCTATTTGATCCTGGGGCTGGCTGCGGCCGAATGGGATTCCTTGCCTGAGGGGCCGCTGGCTCCACCACTGCAGGGGCCTCCTCGGCCAGGGGGTTTCCACAGTTCTGACACCTCACGTGGTCTTCACTGGGTTTGGCGCATTTTCCACATACTGTTAGGTAATCTTCAGGATCCAATGGCTATAGAACAGAAGATTCTATATGACTGTTTTTGCCTCTGTTTAATGGGTTTACCCTATTAGCTCAGTGGTTTCACGTTCTCAAACATGCAGCAGTGATGCTCCTCTCCATCCAAAAAAAAAAAAAGCTGGGGGGGGGGTGTGTGTGTGTGCGTGTTCCTGCTACTAAACACTTTGTTTGCCTCCAACCAACGCAACATATTTGGAATGGTAAATCTTTTCCAGTCAGTTAATCAGAGCGAATGTATCCTATAATTTTCTAAACTTTCACATAGCGCTGGGTGACATGGGAAAATAAAATTGATAAGATTTATTTATTTATTTATTTTTTAAATATCAGTCGAGTACAAAAGTGACTGAACCCCAGGCCACTGCCTACTACAGGACATGTAAGCAAGAGAGTGTATTTTCCATAGAGCACACTCCCTACAATAGAGTTGCTTTTCCTCCACACTCCCAAATCTGCATCCTGACCTCCATCCTCTTGGTTGTAGAGGCGAAGCTGCCAGCACTCCCCAGGAAAGGCCGTCTCTTGCTCTGCACCCTTCGTTTAACATCACCTTCCAGGACTGAACTCTCTGTAGCTAATGACACACATGGTTACACAACCGGTGTGTGTGTGTGTTACCTCCACATTTACACTTCCAACTCCCAGGAGAATTAACAACCAAATTCATGCAAAAACTGGCATACATGGCATGTAAGGAAGGGCAAGGATGCTTACCTGGGACTTCAGGGCATGTGAGAATAATGCTCTCTAATTCCACTCTCTGGATTTGTTGGGTATTGTAGTCTCTCCTATAGGAAAAACAACAATAGTGCTGTCAACACAAACACAGCTGCAAAGGCCATCAAGAAAACAAGTTTCTTCCACAACATTATAATGTTTCAATTCACAGTTGTGAAAAGCTGATTGAGAATTGTACTGCATACTTTACAACCAAAAGAGGATTCATAGTTTTAGCACACAATTACACTATAATATTGCATGATGTTCAAACACTTGCAATGTAAAAGTGGTTTGAAATTTCATGTTTAATCCATGCAGTAGGAATGAGTGCTAACACAACATGTAAAGAATTAATTGAAGACCAATATTATTACTACAGCACAAAATTTCACCACCATAAAAAAAGCAAGCATGATACGATTCTAATGAAAATATTAACTTTTTAAGTCAAGGCATGCAAAAATAGGACTGCAATATTTAGACAAGCATCTGGGGATCTCAGGATGAGCGATATGGACAAAGTGAGATAAACCACACTAAGTGATGACGTTTATGATTTATGAAGACAGGCGAGTAAGCCAAACAAGCACGTTTCACCAGCAGCCAGCAGATCAGACCAGGACACAGAAGTGGCACAAAACCCTGACTGAAGCAGAAGTCACCAGCCATATGCAAGCAGGACCTGCTGAGAACATACGTGTATCAAGCAGCTTACCTTTCCTTCAAGTCAAGGTTGCTTAAAAATGAAAATGCAATGAGTAAGACATACAAAAATGAAAATTCAAGAAATTTTACAAAAAATTAGACATGCCATTTTCAAACAAAAGATTAAAAATTCACAGCAAAAAACATTTCCTAATTTTTTTCCCCCTGTTTTGGCCATCTTTTGTGCCCTGGGGGTTGGGCAACCAGTTGACCTTGAACCCCAGAGGGTTCCCCCCCTCCACACAGTGGAGCTTCCTGTTCCTCTCCTCCATTGTCTGGCTTTAAATTAACTTTAATTATTCCATTTGGTCTAATTCCTTTTAATAATTGATTCTTTTGAAGTAGCTTATGGCACTTGTTGCAAAAGACGTTATATAAAATATTTCAACTGTAGTCATTAACCTTAAACGCAACACCTTCATCTCAGTCTTTCAGAGTATATAATTTGCATAACACGATCAGTTCAGGAAAAACAGTATCAATTAATGAGCCCTACCTCTGGCTGGGCTTTTGCACAACAGCAGGAGCGTTTGCATGCTGGAAAACTCGGCCTTGAACCACGACCCCTTGTGTTGGTGCGTGGCTCACAACTAAATAGTTGGTTCTGTTGGGTGCTGAAGTTATGGCATGTGAACTTTCACTGAGAAAGGGGCAAGATAACATAAAGTAAAATAAGGCTTTCGTTTAACCAGCTGAAAATTTTAAAAGTGGCAAACAGAACCCTGATTTAAAAAATCGCATGCTGAATCTCTAAACATAAACCCTGAAACATAAACCTTCCGAAAATCTCCAATGTATTTTTGTCTGCTCCTTTCACTGACATTGCATCGGTACCTAAGCTTTCGTCCGGCTCCCAGTTTGTTCAACGCCAGGCAATTCCCTTTCAGCGAGCGCGTGTGATTGGACGCCTTCCGCTCATACGTTTTCAGGTGCTCGCCAGCACCAAAGTGTTTGAACTGAGGAGACTGTTCGAAAGAACAGCAGAACATCAGCATCAATCTCAAGACAGAGGCATTTACTACTTCGGTTTTGTCCAAATTCAGCACTTCCTGAACTTACTATACTGACACAAACGTGCACACACAATAAATAACATTTTTAACAACAGACACAGAAAGGGGTCGGTATGGTGCACGAAGGGGGGAGGGACACATCCCTGCTGATGTTACAAGCATGTCCTGAGAAAACAGCTGAGCATCTCGTACCTCACGTCCCTCAGTGCTGACATCCTGCTGCTCGTCCACCTCCTCCATGGTCACTGGGGAGCGGCTGTGTGGCACCAAACACAAAAACCTCATCGGTGCCTAATACCGTGCAACTCGGATCATAAATTCTTAACATGTGCGAGAACTGCAAGCCTACACACACCTCTGCATTTTGCCAGTCATTCTTAGGTCTGACTAGTGTGAATTGGTGCAGAATGCAGGTTCACATGTGTACAACAGATAGCTTTGACACAAAGCACTAGGAACACTATAAATTCATAGCAGATAAAAACAGTGGTGTTAAACTGAAAGTAAGTCTTAAGTTTTATTAAATGAAAAAGAATCCAAACATTTCTTCCTTTTGGTGCTCCAATGTACACTTAAGTTTGCATAAATTTGAAATAAGATTCTTGTATGCCCACATACGTACATCAGGATAACGTTAGGATTCCATTACCAGAACGACAAGGAGAACCACAGCTGTTTCACTGATAGAGCAGGTGCCTAGCTAAACGCACAAAAAGCCTTGGAAACACTTACTCGTTACTCCTCCTTTCCTCACTGGTGTTGGACAGGGAAAAGCTCCAGTTGGATCTGAACCCTCCATCTTTTCTGGACTCTGACCTATCAAGAGCTTAAACACAAACACAGCTAGTCAGTTCACTGCTAGCCGTAAGAGATGACAACAGGACATCTGAATGAAACAAGCCAATCCTTTCACCCTATTTAATAAACCAATCTACTGAATGGATTTTTCAAATATAGGCGCCTCAGTCCATAATTATATGCACCTTTGGCAAACTATCATAAATCAGTCCTAGTTGCTGACGATGTGACTTTTGCACCAACTCTTCACGCGAGCTATTCACTGAATCTCAACCACAACAGCTATCATTACGCCTAATGAACTCTTTGGGAGACTTTTCTACATACACTTGCGTGGCTTTTCCTTTCTTCATCATGAATTGTTGCATCACAACTTAATAGAAACAGATATGAATTAACACCATATTCCCTATGGCACCAATTTCTTAGATACTTCTTAAAATATATGGCCCTTGTACTTGTCCAGAATCAACATTAAAACAAAGCGGTAATACTACATACATATGGCTGATTTACCTAAATCCAAATAAGATGCAACAGACTCACCTGGAAAACAACTGCTAGAAAGTCAACATGTGACACACTGGACAAAAACAACCCAGTGGAGAATACAGAACAGGCTACCTTTGTGGAAATTAAGGGCAATAACCAGGTGGGGAAAAAATGATTGATTTTGTGATTAAGCATGATCAATCTTGGTAATCTATGCATTTTCCTCTTGACTGAATTTTACTTGCATCGGTCCTCTTATCGTATAGGTGGTTTTATTTTCTCACCTATAGATTACACTGTTAAATAACCTTATTAGTAAATTCCATAAGGTTAGTTACTGATTCTTAACAACAATGGCAGAAGATGGCGCTCTGAAAGTAACTAGCTACCAAATTAGGTTATGAATAAAACTATAAAAAAATGAGCCCATAGTGACTATAGATTCACCCTATAATGATATGACATCACACTCACATTTGATCATTTCAAAATGCGTTTAGAACAAGGCATTGTAAGTCTTAATATGGAAAAAAATTTCCATGCTAAGCTTAACTGTGAATTATGACTATAAACTAGAGACTCCAGACTTGGCTCACACAAAACATGCCATGATCGCTAACTGCTGACAAAGACTGAAAACTATAACGTAACTAATGAATGTAACAAAAACTAAACCCAAGTAGGTTCATTTCTCAGAAATCTCCTATTCCAGTAATGAACTGATACTAAGACTATATAAGCAAGTTTTCTTTTGTCATACAAGTTGCAGTCAAACTGATACAATTTATTTAATGTAGAGAAACCCTGGTTACAGACATGTGATCACTACAGTACACTAATTTAAATAGTTAAGATTTAAAACTGACATTTGTTGATGTTTAACATCCTACATGAACTGATTCTTAAAGAATTAAAATACATGTTCTAAAAAGATGTTTAAGCAAAAATAAACAACCAAAACAACTGATTTTAAATTTATTATAACCTGAACCAAACTGAATCAAATCTGGCACTTGTAAATCAAAACTGGATCGAATTGTGAGATCAGGGCCAATTCCCAGCCCTTGTAAACAGACTGGCACAAGCAGCTAGATAAATAACACAAAGAAACCTTGAACAGAAACTAATTTTACAGTAACACTAATGAACATCCCTCACGTCGGCATCCTAAAAATGTCTCATGTTTAGTTCCTGTAGCCAAAACAAGTTTGTCATGTCATACACTGCTGTACACAGTGCATTAACATAGCCATACTGCAACATGGGTTAGGGTTATTAATTTTCAGTCTAAGTAAGCTAAAACACACTAAAGAGAGAAACATTCATTTCACAAGTCATACTTCAGGAGTTCACATCAGCAGTGATGGAGTGGCTGTGCACAAGGGGAGTACAGCAGTGTGAAGAAACGCACCAAAAAAACCAGAGCCGCTTCCGGCAGCAGCGGGAAGACACCAAGGTCCTACATATTAACCAAGAAAAACCTTCATTTACCGCCGCAACTAGCGAACAAGGAAATGGGAGAACTTTAGGAGCAGCTACTAATTTTTAACTTTTCTTCCTGTTCCGTTTAATGTAATACAATCCATACTGAGTAGCCTACCTTCTTAAATATAACTAATACACAAGGATAAATGTCACAGGTTATGGCAAAATACAGCTGAGACACTACATAAATGATAATGTTTAAGATTCTGGATTTGATGTACACAGACTGGATGACACTACTACAAAAAAAAATATATATTTTTTTACAGTAAAGTCACCGGTCTTGATGGACTGCTATAGGGACACACTGTCTGTCTATCTTAAACTGCGTACATCAACAAAGAAAGGCAAGATGAAGTGCATTCGGTTATGAAAATAATTAGTTTAGTCAAGCACTTAAAAGCCTACACACCTGCCACTGTGCTAGAATCAGTACTAGGCACATCTGACTAACTACAAAAAAAACAGAAACTGTCACTATACCCTGAGCTCACTGAAGATAACCATAAAGTAAATAAAAAGTTTGTAGTAAGTTTAGGAACTAAATGTTTTCTAATTAGCTGTGACACAGTACTCCAAGTACTAAACATTCACCTCTTTGCAGAGGTACAATTAGCTCTGAACAGCTGTGCCAGTCTCCTACAATGAGTAAAAGACAACACAGACTTGAGATCTAAAAAGAACTAGTCAAATCTCCTTTTTTCAGATGTACATTCAAGCCATTGTAAGCCATTCATCAAATTAAAGCCCTAGATATGACAAAGTAAGCACATTATTGCAGTGGTATCATTCAAAACTGAGAGCAGACAAACATATTGCAATGACATTTAGCAGGCATTCAAAAAATTATATAAAAAAGCAACAACATTTGGTACGAGTAGCATGCACTTCACACCAGGTAAAGAATTACTTAAATGTTAGCGATGCATTAATACAAAAACTGCTGGCCAATACCAAGTCGGTTATTTAGATCCAATCAGACAATGTTGACGACAATACCAGGTGTTTAGTCACTCTAGGATTTATAATAGATTATAATAGAAGTAAATTCAAACAAACATATTATGACACTTTGCATTCATCCACTTCAGGTACATTACTCTGACTAGAAGTGTATTCCTAAAATGTACAAAAAAACGCAAATGAAGTGCAATTATTTGGGATATGGCAGACTTCTTTATTACAAATATACAAATTAGATCCATCAATATCACATTGTAATTTCCCATTGGACTAATTATTCTCAATTGTAAAAGAACTACAATAGAAATCATGTAGTAGATTTTCACTTGGACTCAGTGAACTCCTTTCAAGTGATTATTTTGTACATGTATGGAATACATTTTCTTCACAATCAAAAGATTGACTACTTTCTCACAGCTCATTCATCGTTTTATCAAAACTTAAACAGGAAAGAAATAGGCCTGGTACCTGAAGCATCATAGGACAATAATTCTGTTTTTAAATTTTTGTATTCTGTTCCCTCAACAGGACAAAATTAACCCTGTTTAATTGGCCGATACCAATTGTTAGCTAATACATCAGTGCATAACTATTTAAGTGAAAAATTTAGAAAAGCAGATTATCTTCACAATAACGTAAGCACCTTACCGAAGGCATAAACCAGATGTACACAATTCTGAATATGGATTACTCCAGTAGTGTAGTAGTGTCCTGGAAGGTGAGTATTTCATATATCCTTTAAAGAACACATTCATGCTTTCACTTGTGCACGGTTACTTAATATAATTGTATAAGAGGCTAAAAGGTTGGTAATACAAGAATAAATTCTTTTTTCCCCCCCATGTTAAATTGTATTGAGCATCAGGATGAACCCAAGATTCTCCACTATATATGGGTACCATATCTTTGGCTATTTAAAACGCGCAATTTCTTTCCATCATGGCACCTTGTCATCATATGGTATATAATGAGAAAATTATGCCAGTAGTTTGCACATCTGCAAGAAGCACGCACTTCTCCCTCTGGGCTATGTGCCTCTGTTGGAGAAGCTGGAATAAGTTTATTGTGTTCCTGCTTTTTGCTGCCACAGCCTTTACAATGGACAGTGGTTTGTCTGAAATTGGACCATTTATAAATGAGAAGAGACACTGCTGGTTTAAAGAACTGAGCTCATCACTTGCTGATGTATATGCTGCCATAATGCAGTGTGTAATTGTCTGGTGTGCTGTAATCACCCTGGTGAAAGTAAAATTGCAATTTTCATTATTACACATCATTCCAAAATGATAAATCCATTTTTAGGTGGGTATACGCCACATAACTGCATATATACACCACTACACCCCTGGATTACCCACATGTCTATCAGTATTATGTTCCTTGACCTACGTTAGGCCAAATGACAAGGGGCTCTTACCCATTTAACTGGTATTTTACAGGAACGTCAAAGAGCCACAGCAGCAGAAGTCCTGGCCGAAGAACTTTCAGTCCATATCTTTATCTAAAAATTACATTTATTCATTTAGCAGATGCCTTTGTCCAACGCGATTTACAAATGAGTACAAAATATAAGCAAACCTATCAAACTAATGGCTGCATATTCCATATTTGCTGTATTTGTGGTGCTTGCACTCCCACACACCCATAATCCTGACAGCGACACAAACCTGAGCCATGACCAGTAACTGGTCCTGGATGCCACAAATTCACCAAATTGTTTTTCACCTCTCATTTATATTTCACAAAATTCGTACGTAATTGCAGATTACCTCAAAGACACATCAGACTCCTCTGCAATACTCCCAACTCTCACATTACTGCACACAATCCTAGATGCCACATTCTTCACTAATATGCTACTGAACACGTAACCCTGCCAAAATTACTACTACAATTAGAACATGTAATCAGAAATTTAAGTCCCACCCCACCGTCGCTTTTTTATAATACGTAACTCCATTTGCGTAATATTTATCTAATTACAAAAATGCAGTCGAGTCGCTTTACATAGCAGTAACACAATCCAAGACATACCTCAGCCGTAATTGTTCTACCGACACAACCCTGTGATCTGAACTTCACTGAAATCACTTTACTGTGATCTGAAATATTCTAGCAAATCAATTATGATTTCAAAATCCAATGCAAAAGTTCACAAGTCCTGTATTTAAAGTGATTATAATTTACAGGCCTTTTGAAAGGCATACAGTATACAGTACTTAAGGTGTCTCCATAATGTGACTATAGTTATTTTGATATCCACTGTTTGTCGCCATACCAAAACACTACGTTATGGACGCATGCATTTTGTTGCACACTCCCAAAGCCAACTTCTCTATCACATACTGCAAAATTACTAGGCCGACTCAATATTGGTAGCCTTGCCACATATGAACAATAGAAAATAAACGTGCTTCTCACAAATACATAAATACTATTGCACATCGGTTTAACAAGGTTGGTTTTAATATCTCAGAACAATCGAGCCCAAATAGATTGAAAAACAAAGGAGGCAGCAACAAAAATGTTGTTAGCTAGCAATCTTAACACTTTGAAAGTACATGAATTATTCCTTGCGTGATGAAGTAAATACAGAATATATGCTCTAATTCGCTAGAAGGACTGACAGTTACCTGGTTAAAGCTTCAAACGGCTGCACTAATACCTGGTCGAAGTAAATGTCCGCTGTAGCAGCTGTTGGGCAGGAGAGCTAGCTAGTTTACAGACATTTTTGCAGAATGAAGCAGCTAAGCTAACTAGCTTTCGCCGCACACTGAAACCTAAACGGCACTGCCGGAGGCCGAGTGGGGAGAGCGCAGCGGCGCCTCCCGGCAGGTAGCTCTGCACCGTGGCCGGCTTTCTCATGGCTGCACGGCGTGCTACTGCTGACGGCCTACCTTGTACGAAGACGCTTCTCCTGTGGGCCATGTTTATTCCATTTTGTGCACGGGAGCGCGTGCTTCTCCTGACGCGACCCCGCGGCGTCTCCTCTCTCGGCGCCGCGCCGCGCCGAGCCGCGACACTGCCGGTCCCACGCTGCACTTCAGCTGATTCGTCTGCCTCCCCCCCCGCAAAAAAAACCCCTCCGGAGTACTGTTTATACGCCAACGTCTCTCCGCTTGCACGTTTCCCTCCGCTGCTCCGTTACCTTACATCTGAGCGCATCGGAGACGCTCACACGACTGAGTATAAACGTTGCCCTTTTGCCGCTGTTTCGCCTCGTCGCGGGTTTGCTTGTACTTAGTGTAAATGCGCCTTACTTACTACCGCCTCCATTAACCATAGCTAGCTACCAACAGGGAAATTAAATAAACAGCATATTAAAATCCTGTCTTTAATAGGCTTCACGTACGAATCGGATGAAATGTATTCTGTGACATTCCTTGAGCAAAATACACAGCTGATGGTAGCCCCGGTGTGGTTGGCAACTAACACACTGCAAGGATTAGTGTCTCAAATCAAGCCCCCGGATGCAATAGGCGCAGGCCGCAATGAAAAGTGCAGGGGCCACATGACAGGACACACCAGAGAGCGCTACTGGTTCTTTCTGTATTTTAAACATGCTGTACTTGTTCATTTGCTTGTTCTTCAATATGAATTATCCGTTCATGCTATAGTCAGACTGAATTGAACAAGCTGATCAGTGGTTCTTGTGTATTTTTTCATCGAGTACAGCAGATCGAGACGTAACATCACCTTAGCGCCTGGCTGTCTGATTCGTTTTAATATCTGTCATCCTAATTACTATCCGTTCTTCAAACTGGGAAATCAAAATAACAGCAGGTGGCGACATTCCCTTGCAAGACATCAAAAAATTGTGGATGTCTAGATTTTTCGTAGCTTTGTCTGGTGATGTCAAATATAACTTCTGCTGTTTTGATTTCATATATTATTTACGACTTGGGTAATTTAATGTTATGATGGATAATTTACGCATGTGGTAAGATGTTACAAATATAACGGTGATGTTAGAAGTCAGCCTGCAACTGAGTTTTAAAATATAGTTTGGAAAGCTGTTACATATGTGCAGTGCAATTAAGTAAAAATAAACCAGTATATAAACTGGAAAACAACAAATACAGAATATACTATATACTCGAATTCGCTTAGCAGGACTGATTTTTTAACATGAGATTATATCTAATACATGCATTAAAGTTAAAGATGAAATTATACCAAATAAACTGAAATTACTTAAATTCCTTAATGTCCCCTAGATGAAAAATATTCTCGTTGCTGCCATGTAATTGGGGGGCGTTTAGAAACGTCACTGCCAGTAAAAAGACGCTATTAAATCCTACCATGTAAACATAACACAGATTATTATTACCTGTATTCATGACTCTCCACTCTACTACTCTGCTTTCCATACAGATATTTAAAAACTTTAAAAGGTGAGGTCCAATTATCTGATGGACCACAGAATTAGATGGAAGATGATAATTTTTCCAACTGGTAGGCCATTCTGGAAGGTTAATTTCTGACATGCATGCTATAGAATATTTTCTTCAGCAAGCATCTCTTCATGCACCAGGAAATTACTTTGTGATTTGTTTTCAAATTGATGAGCTCTATCAAAATAGGATCCTGTTGCTCTTGTCCATAAACGTCTTGCACCACACTTGCAAAATGAAAAAGAAACAGATAAATATGATTTTGTGGTATCAGTACGATGTAGCATAGTTTGGGAGTCATGGGACAGCAGAGCAGGTTTATGTGCAGAGATAATTTATTTGACAAGCTACAACAAAAGCTAACTGAAAACAAAATCAAAAATAAAAAAAATCAAAAACCACAAAACACAAAGGCATCAACAGAACTCGGGATATAGCAAACGCCAAGTAGCATAAGTGTAACGGCAGCGAACTGAGTTCAAACTCACAGCCTTGCACCCCCACACAGAGTTACCAGACAACAGGATTAGTCCTGTGAGTTAAAGACCAGAGTCCCTTGCTAGGGGCACTAATCAGACTCTTGTCCTGACTGCTGAGGGATTCTCACCATAGTGCTTTCTCAATCTGCTACATAACGTAAGTGAAATCGCGCTAACACCAGGCAACACCACAGTTAAACAGCAAACCTAAAATAGGGACAAACAGGAAAGAGAAAGATTACAATCAATAGACAAACACAAATGAGGAAAAAAGAGAATAAGGGGTGTGACCACACAACAAAGAATTGGGCAAACTGACATTCACAGCTGTATACTTCACTTTTTTTTCCCCTTCTCATTTAATTTAACCAATCAGAATCTAGGAACAATACACTTGGGAAAACTGGAATTCAACAATTCCTCAATTTGTGGTTATATTTAACAATTAGCATTGCCATAGAAATTATACTAAATCAACTGAAATTACTTCAAATGCATTAAGTATACTTACAAATACTATATTGGACTGTTTAGTTGTGCCATGATGTACTTGTTTCTATTTACACAAACTGCAACTGAAGTCAAATCTCTTTCCAAGTTCTTTGTAATAAACCCAGTTTTAAACAGTGTCCACAAATCTTACTTCTATTGTGGTGCAACACTTCATTGTACATTTTTCAGTATATGTTAGTCTTTGGGTGGCACGGTGGTGTGGTGGTTAGCGCTGTTGCCGTGCATCTCCAGGCCTGGGGTTCAATTCCTGCCTTGGGTCTGTGTGCGTGGAGTTTGCATGTTCTCCCTGTGCTTGGTGGGTTTTCTCCAGGTGCTCTGGTTTCCTCCCACAGTCCAAAGACATGCAGGTTAGGTTGATTGGTGTGTCCAAATTGCCTGTTGTGGGTTGGTGTCCTGTGCTCTGGGATGGGCTCCAGGCTTCCCTGTGACCCTCACCTGGAATAAGTGGTTAAGATAATGGATGGATGGATGGATGGGTTTTAGTCTTTGTTTAAAACCTGGCCTATTAAAACAACAAAGCTTGTATTTGTGAAAAAACTGCTGAATATTCTTTCAGAGAGCATCTATAGATGTGAGAGTATTCTGAGCAGCATGGAGTGGTTTGAAGCTTTCATTTATTATGTATCCCAGTTTATGTGAGGACTTCCATGAACCGATAGTGGTACTGCTTCTGTCTCATACTGAAGACCTGGGACGTCACATGGCAACTTTTAACATTGTGCAAAAAATAGCAAAAAAATGTGTGTAAGACAGTTTAATACATAAAACGAATCTTAAAGCAATGTGCAAAAAAATTAATTTGAAACTATTGTTGCACTGGATATTTGGGCTTCTTAAAATTAATTAATTAAATCTTTCCAAGTCCAAGTTAGAATAAGGTTCCAGACAGGCCAGTGCAATTGTTAAGTGTTGTGTATGTATTATTCTCACATCCATATTGCAAACAAAGAGAGACCTTTATACAAAGGGTCTGCTGTGGTACCCAACCCAAGGTGTTTTTTTGAATGATAAAATTGCAACATCTCACCAGTAATTTTCCTGTCAAGAAGAAAAATATTGGTTCTGGGTTAAAAACAATTAGTGTGTATGTATCTTAGATTATTAACCATCAGCAGATTATGGTTCCCTCAGGGTGGGACTGTGTGCAACACACAGCTTTTTATAAAATATTTATTTTGCTGTTCATACATTCCTGTGATTTTAGTGTGTAATCAAGAAGTAATCACAAAACGTGCATGTAATTTATACTGAAATGAATTAAGAAGGGTGTCCTAGTATCTCTAGGTGTAACAAATGTTTGTCTGCACATTTCTCAAAAAAACGTTATGATTAATTATTTGAACAGTAATTTAAAACAGATTTTTTTATGCAGAAAAAAAGATATTTTTCAGAAGGAAAGTGTGAAAGTTTAGGTCAGTCAGTTTCTGGAAGCTAAAGAAACCACCATTATTATCTAACATGATTCTATACCTCAGCAAATTTTATTAAATTCAGTACATAGTATCAAGAGTTCCCCCCCAACTTATTAAATACGACAGGAACCTTGAATTTACAGACACATTAACAGCCTTTTGAAAATAGCCATCCCTGCAATGTGTCAGTAAGATGATGCTCATATTTATATCTCCTCATTCCTTGCTTGTGTTTAATGGCTGTTTTACATTCAGACTTTTACATGTATGTTTAGAACTGCTGATCAGTTTTAACAGCAATGTAACAAAACAAAAATCTTTCCTTATTGGAAAGAAGACAGAAGTTGTTTAGATGCACCAGAGTAAAGTTTCAGTGTCTGTGTGTCCTTTGATTGGAGTTTTTTTATGGTAAGCAGAAAGCCTGCTCTTACTAGTGGTCTGCACCTCACGTTGTTTATTTTTGTTTTCATACCATTTAGAAAAAATAAAATTACTCTGACATATTATGGCATTCTTCATATTCACAAACCAAGCTGGAAATTATTGATCTTTTTTAAGGCCTTCACTTCAAGTTGTCATCATCCATTAAAATTGTGAATTTTCTAGTCTAAAAATATAATTACCTTAAACCCTTAGCAAGTGACATTTTTATTTAATGTTATAAAATGTTTTTTTTAATCACAACTCATCTAACCAAGAAGACCTTGTCAGCACTTCCCAAGAAGCCCGTTGGAAAGAGGGCTCTGTCAGATTGAATTCTTTTGCACTAAACTGAGCAATATGTGGAGAAAATTTAATAGGTATGAAGGTTTTCAAAAGCTTTTTTTTTTAAACACATTTAAGGGTATCCAGTATTCCATTTCCAACCAGCAAAATGACAATGCAGAATTAATGTCCTTCCTGAGAAACTGTATTTTTATTGCTGGTTTCTTTTGTGCAGCTTTCATTCTCTCACAGAAAAATGTCACTTCATAGCAGTGACAACTCAGATACATTTCTAGATTGCATCCAGAGATGGTATAAAAACAGGGAAATACAAAGGTTTTAAAATTGGTGCCCCCTTGTTTAAAGTAGCTTGTGCCATTGTGTCATCCAGGTGACATCAATGAAGTTCACATGTGTACTTGGGCTTGCTAACCGAGGATGAATGCTCTTCTCTACAAGTATGTGGTGCAAGAAGGTTTCGAGGAACTATTAGGGCCAGGAATGACATGTGTGCCTCAATTGTCAAAGGTTTGGTATATACAGTTATATAATTTTGGCACATTGCAATGTTATGTCCCCATTAGCCTTAAACCTTTTCCTGAGGTATATATATACAGTATATATATATATATATATATATATATCCTATCACTTGCAGTGCTTAGGGTATGTCTATGAGGATAAATATTTACATATAAGATGCATATGAAATGCAGCCTTCAACATTGAAGATGCACAGGTTTATTTCAGATTATACAAATGTAAGTAGTGCTTCTTTCCATTCTTATACTCGACTAATATTGTCCTCATATCCAGCATGAAAGGTTCACAGAATGATAGCCATCTCTTGTTGTTAGGAAGTCGGCAGAGAATGCTTCATGCAGATTCAATTATGTCTGTAATGAGTCATGCTCAGCTTTCTGCTGACATTAGAAGGAGACTTTGAGTGTATGCATTTATAAAAATATCCTGCTGTAAGGTCAGAAGTGTTCAAATAAAAGCAGTGTCTTTCTTTTTGGAGATTAAAAGTAATGTTTTCTAGTTAGAATCTGAATTTCTGTCCATTGGCTATGACGTTACGAATTCTCATGGTCTCTGATGAAGGTTTGTGATGCTGTAAATCTGTATCTGCATCAGGCATGCCAATTTTACTGTTGGTACACCCACATTACTCGTGCCTATTTGACTGTCAGTACATCTGCATTACTCGTGCCTATTTGACTGTCAGTACATCCTCATTACTCATGCCTATTTGACTGTCAGTACATCCTCATTACTCGTGCCAGTTTGACTGTCAGTACATCTGCATTACTCGTGCCTATTTGACTGTCAGTACATCCTCATTACTCGTGCCAGTTTGACTGTCAGTACATCTGCATTACTCGTGCCAATTTCACTGTTGCCGCTTCTGCACTAGATATAACGATTTAACTGTCAGTAATTATGCAGTAGACATGCTGGTTTTGCTGTGTATTTTGTATGTATTTTAGGTGACTTTGGGATTTATAATAGAATGTATCATATTAAAGCAGGGATGTGAGGTAGCTGCTATCTATAGTACCTTTGAAGAGATTTGCTGTCTCTGAATCCACTGACCACGGAGTTATTTAGTACACATTCAGTAATTCATAAATACACAATTTTCCATTACACCACAAGTGATTAATTTTAACTGTAGGAGAAATGTTGATCATAGCAGTGGGATGACCACCAGGTCAGGAATAAAAATGTGCAGTCACCGTTCTAAAAAACAATAAACGTCCTCTTCACTGAAGCCATTCGCATTACTTCATTTGGGTGTGTGGATTACAAGGTTCAGTCAAAACAGTGAGCTGTTCATGACCTCAGCCTGGATAGACTGCCCTCTAACGTTCAGTCGTGTTTTTTTATGTGAATTGTTATAAATGTAAAAAGGAGTCAAAGAATACGTGAATATGTGAGCATACATATATGAACCTAATGTGGTATGAAGTATTCTTATATACTAAAGATGCAAAGTAAATGAGTCAGTTTACAGTGATCTGTGCATGTACAGCTTGCATTTACTTGTATTTGTTCTTCCCTTGTAGAAGATGGAAGGCAGTACCCCTTTACTGAAGGAGATTCATATTACTTAACCACACTACCATACAAAGCAAGGTTAAAGGAGTGAAGTACTGTTTTAGCATGTAAACAGGTTGCAGTAAAATATACCAGCTCTCACGGGGAATGAGATAATGTTCAGGGCATGTGATGTTTGTCATTTGGCATATGCCCAAGGATAACAAGGTCTGAGAGTTTTCAAGCATGCACAGTCATCTTCATCACATTGAAGAGGAAGAACTGTGCATGTATTTGCTCCATTACACTGAGATTTTGCATTTTGACTCAGACAGACACTGTTAGCATTAATTTCTCAGCACAGAAATGTTTTTCAAACATTGCTGACAGCAAATACAATTACCGCTTAATATTAAAAAAACACTCAAGCATTCAAAAAGTATTCATAAGACCAGTCATACAAACCTGGCTATAAATTAAATGGTTTAACAAAGGTCAGAGAAGAAAACGAGCATAGTGCACATTATTTCACAAGTCACATTGCCCCCTCCTCCAAGAAAACTATACTGGCAATTAAGACTTAAATCATAATTTTATACAGTAAGAAAAATGGATTTTGTCAGTAGTCTGTAATTTCTGTACCTGGCATCATACACTGTGCAGTGAGAAGCAGTGTAAAGTGTGTGTTGTGAGGTGTATTCTTGGCTCTGCCCCTGGCTGGACTTCCCCAACATGTCGGAGAGAAGACTAATTGCTCGACTGTCATGTAGGCTGGGAAAAGCCTGCCTCAATCTTCTGAGGTGCTGATGACCAGGTCTGCCTCACAGTATGAGATAAATATAGGCACAGAGGGACCCAGTTGCACTCTCCATATTGGCAGAAGCAGAGCTGTGAGGAGAGCAGGACCCCTGATCACAAATATAGGAAGCCACATTCTCCTTGTTCCTTCTTTCTCCATCTCATTCTCTTGGAAATCCGTCTGCTGGAGGAGGAATTGAGTTTTTAAATGAAAAAATTGGGAAGAGCTGCTGTGAGCTCCTCCTCCTGCTCTCTTCATCGTCGGTCTTCACTCAGCCTTGCACTCCCACCTCCTAAGCCTCCTCTCTCTCTCTCTCTCTCTCTCTCTCTCTCTCTCTCTCTCTCTCTCTCGCTGCTTAATCAAACTTGGAGGACTGAGTGGTCTTTATTTTTCAGCTGTGCATTTCCTACATGACATGTGGACCCACAGCAGGGGAATAAGTAGTGAGAGAATGCTGAGGGGACACAAAAACTCATTCAGATGGCAGTAAATGTTCTGGGGCAGGGTAGAGAAGCATACATCATCTGTTCAGATGTGTTTCGGATCTGGGATTACCTTCTCATTGACTGACACTTCCCCTCTCACTGCTGACCTCTGGCCTGAATCCCCTGCAGACAGGTAAGGAAAAACCTACCTTAAAAAGATTCCCAAAGATTTTCCCTGAAAGGGAAACTTAAACCTTTTTTTCCTGTTTCTCATTTTACTTTTCCATAAAATGGTAATTGAAGGATCGGCCCTGTGACAGAATTACAGGCAGAGTGAAATGGAGGTGATGCAATATTCAGTCATGTGTTTTAGTAGTCTGGAACAGATTCTGTAGCTGGAGAGGAAACAGCAGAATGGCAGAATATATAACTTGTGTGATAACGTTGTGCTCAGAGGCGTGTTGCTTTTTAGAATACATGCTAAATTTCTAAAACTTCATGTGCAAAGCATGCCCCTTTTGGTTTTGTAATCACATTTTGTTCCAAATTGTTATAAATAATGGATTTATGTTTAATGGGAGGCACTCCAGCACTGTTTGATCGTTTGGTTGAGTCATGAAATGTTCAGCATTAAAATCCTTTTATGAATCTGTCAGTGCTCAGAGTTACTGTCCATATCAATTTCAATTACTGTATATATATATATATATATATATATATATATATCCACAATTTTTTTGTCTCTTGCCTTATTTCTCTTGTTCTTTCACTGCTGATGTTTCACTCAGTTGCAGGTGACTGAATACTGTAAATGTAAATTTAAAAATCATGATAAAGAGGCAAGGAAAGATATTTGTTACTCCTGTGGGGTTTGTGGGCTAATATTACAAACATGGACTTTGTGATGTGAATGTTTTAATCATCAAGACTTTCTCCTGCTTTTTGGCTTCTGAAAGTTTAGTCAACATTGACAAATTATGCCTCTGATAGAATTTATTTCTTTTGTTATGTTAGGAAAGTGAATTAAAAAATTTTATTTATGGTTTAAACTGTTTGTTAGTAGAATTCCAAAAAAGGTTTTTAGACAAAAGTCAGGAACGCAATACACTTATTTAATGCATTATTGGTGTATGTTTTATGTTTTCAGTGGGGGGGGGGGGGTGATGTCACATTTTTTGTTTTTTCATGTTCACAGTGACTGATGAAATCTGGTGTAAGATATATGACAGTTACTTTAGTTAATTTTTTTTTTTTTGTAAAAGTTGAAAAATGGGTCAAAACAATATACCGCCCCTTGCTGGATTATAACAAATTCCCATAAATTAATCTCACTGCAGATTCAGCTCTGGTCTGCAGGGAATACAGTGTCCCAGTGTTCCTCATATATCAGCACAAACGAATGTCCCTTGACAATATATAAACATTACAGTTAATCGCTGCATAACTGCCACACAGGTGCAGTTCATGTGACCTGCCAAAAATGTGTCATACATGAATATAGCAGAGTGAAATAATTTTTATTTTATTGTTTTTTTCATTGTTTGTGTTTTCATGGTCTGAAAAGCTCTTATTAAGCAACAATGAATATTTAAGATTTCTGGAAAAACACATATTTAATATAGAGGCAACTGGTTCTTAGCCCACATATAAAAGTGGACATTTAGTATGTAGTTTCTAATACCGCTGACAAAGTGCAATTGGTATATAGTAAAATTATGACCCAGACTGTACAAGTAATAATAACATTTATGATTCATCTTGTACTTATGTTTTGCAAGTTTAAGTAAACACCTTTTAGTTTATGACCATTTTTGTTTATTCTGTTTATAGTCAAAAAAGTGAGAAACTCAGAAGTGTGTACATGATTGTAGGCAGAGTAAACACATGCTCCGGCCTTGTGCATCTTCAACAATGTTGCCACAAAGCCAAATCTAGTGGCTGCAGTGTGCTGCGGCAGAGCTGATAGTATTGCCTTGTGTGATGGTCCTCCATCAGCTGTCTCAGTGTAGTGCTTGAGGCGGTGACTGCATCTCTGGCACGTGAGCAGCCAGCAGCTCTCGGTGATAAGGAGAAGGGAGGATAGGAAGCTATGAGCTCACTCTATTATTTCAGAGTAGCACTCTGAGAACACTGGAAATAGCAGTGGCCGTCATGGCAATCGGCATCACAAGCGGTCCCACAGTTGCTATGACAACAAAATATGTATTCAGAAAATGGTTTGTATTTTGTTTGTTTATTTTGCTGGCTGAATATGGAGATGAAAAAAAAAAAAAAAAAAAAACAAGAAGCAGCAATAAACCATGGTCCTGTACCAAGATGACAAGCTGTGGTACAGTTTCTGCTGTGGAAAAACAGAAACTTTGAAATCATATAGTTTTTTTACATCACTGCACAAGAGTACTGGCTTAGAACACACAGTAAGCATAAGATGTGTAGATTTATTCAAAAAATCACATATTCATGGTAAATATAGTATTCAATAATACAAATACAGTAGTTTAGAATGCTCCATTACTCAAATCAAAAGGGTAGTTTAAAGAAAAGAATAGTACACAGCCATCCAAGTGATCGGGTTATATTTTCTAAAACAGTAAAAATTGGTGAGAATTGCTAAATTTCATTAGTATCAGATTATTAAAAGGTTGGTATAGTAAGTAGACCGACTGGTAGCTACTGGTAATGCTACTTCCATAACTATAAACTGTATGAAGGACAGTGGGCTAATGCTAACAAGCTTAGCTTTAAAGTGTGTGTCATGGTGATTGTGACAGAAAGTGGTAAGCCAGGCTGATCGTGATGTATTCGGAGACATTTCATAATATCTTTCTTCCGGCTGCTTCCTTGAATTAAACGGAGCAGCCACAGAGATCCATAAGTGCACTACCATTAAGGACAGATAAAGGCCACCATTTGTGGTAGGCAAGATTTTAGTGGTTACACTCTCTGTCACCGGCCCCCAACACTCCACCCAGAAGCTGATCTGGCAGCAGACCCAGCAGCCTCAGTGCTGTGGTTCTGCAGGTGAACAGGCACAACAAAGATCCAAACAGGCAGAGAACATAGTTTGGATTCGGGACATAAGTCCATTGATTAAATCTGGTATATTTGCCTGCCAGAGACATTCAGTATCCCAGTCTTCAGTGTGGAAAAGTTCATACTGAGAAGAAAACAGCAACTCAAACAAGTGTGCAAGTCATCTGTTTATAGGCACTACCTTTTTGTTTTTTCTCTGTATTCTGGGGAAAACAGCATCATTGCATTGTCTGGTCATTTGTACATGGAAGCTTCTTCACAGAAAAACTGTGGTCAGGAATTCTAGCAGTGATCATGTTTGCAGAATGACTTTTTGATTTATTGTTATGAAAGCCGTTTTGCTTTTGTCTTTGCCTTTCCCTTCTCCAAGAAGATGATGTCAGATACAGTAACTGCTCGGGGGGAGAAAACTGACCACCGGCATGAGAGACCGAGACCAGAGTTGTGTAGACACGCTCTGTAAATAACCAAAGAATGCGACTGGCTCCACAGAAAGACCTTTCATGGGTCATCTCACTTTATGAGAGAAGTGACTTCGTCTCCCTTCTCTCCAAAAAGCGTGCAGCTCCAGGCTGCTCAAAGACGACATCTGGCCAGTGATGTCAACTTTTTGGACTGGTTTTCTGCCTTTTAGGTTTGCTACTTGCATGCCTGCAGAAATAAATAAATAAAACTGACCTGTCTGGTTCTTAGTCATAATCTACTTTGGCTGAATGCCCTCAAAGTCGGACAATTCAGAGCCCTGGGTCCTGATTGTCTGAGCTGGCAATGATCTGGAATTTCTTCCAAAACATCGTCTAAATCAAAATTATGTGACATGGGACAGGGGACTGTTACCTACAGCTGTTTGCAGTACAATCCAGTCTCCTGGGAAATGGATGAGAAATAACATTAAGCCACCAACAGCTGGCCAGCTGAGAAAGACTGTTCTCCATCTGGTACAGTGGTGTGAGGCATGACACCCACCTGTCAATAGGACACAGAAGCAGAAAATCAACACCAGACAAGTTGCTGGGGTTTCATAGCCAGATACACAGATACACAGATACAGTGATTCCTGCACTGAATCTGATGTACAACAGTCATACTTTTAGGTACATACATATCTGACAAAAAATGTGAACTTACCCAAATATTAGGCTATTTTTGCTGCAAAGATGGTTAACAGCAGTATTGTGTGAAAAGAAATGTTACTGCTTGTCAAGCCTAAATCAAATACGGATTATAAGTGCTATAAATGTCTGGTTTTTGACACAACCACAAGAACAAAGCTGTCAGTTCTTGGGTCCTGATGACATTGTCCCATCCTGATGTTGAGGTATCACCATCCAGTTGGAGGAGCTAATGAACATTGATATGAATTAATGAGTTTGTTAGGCTTCATGAAAAATCTTTGTTATTGGTATTAACATGAACTAATGTTCTATCTGCTCTGCCCGTCCCTATTTATTCCAGTTCACGCTATTGCGTGGCTGCATCAAGGCGGTCCATTACTTTGAAAGAACTGTTGCAGTAATTTGAACACATGCCAAGGCTTGTCAGTACCTTAATTTTTTCTAGTGTGGGACTTCTACTACAGGGGACAGGTAGGGTCAGACACATAGATGTTTGGCCATCCCACGCATCTCAGACACATTACACATTACAGCAACAATCTATTGCCAGTTGCTGTTATTCTGTTTGTGCTCATTAAACTGTTCCCACTACTATGGCTCTTTACATCAGTGTTGATGGTCCTAGTTGTGTGAGTCAGGTGCTGGGAGCCTGGCCCTGCACCTTCTCTTGTGGCTGATGTGACCAATGTTTGCTCTACAGGGTCGAGAGCAGTACTGACATGGGAAGCTCTGGGCATCCACAGGAC
>JABJVR010048657.1:0-23861 GCA_025773905.1 Chitala chitala
GTGTGTGTGTGTGTGTGTGTGTGTGTGTGTGTGTGTGTGTGTGTGTGTGTGTGTGTGTCTGTGTGTGTGTGTGTGTGACAGAGAGAGAGAGAGAGAGAGGTGGAATTGTTAAATAGTCAGGGACCATCTGTCCTTACAGAAGCGGGAGGTCTGCATGATTGAGTGACACCTGCTTGTCATGCCGAGGTCTTCTGGGAAATCTGCCTCTCGATTAGTGAACCTGGAGATGGCAGCGCCCGCATGACAATGAGGCACTGTCCCCCGCCTGGCTGCTCCACCTCTCTCTGCACCCCCACAGTACCTCAGTGTGTCCCCACCACTTACAAACCCACACCCTCCAGAAACGTGCGTGCACATTCACATGGCCTCCCACCCCCAGCCGCCAGCTGCCTGTCACAGACTCTAATTAATGTGGTTGTGGGGGAGGGGGCCGATGACTGTGATGACTCCGATTTGTGCATATCCAAGCGATTTCTCACGAGGTTTCGTCTTCTCCGAGAAGGATGTGACATGACACTCGGGGAAGTGGACGCTCTGAACACCTCACAACATCTCAGACCTCAGTGGGGCTCCACTTAATGATCTTTTTAGGGCAGACAATGTCGCTTGCATACGTCCTGGCCATTAGTCATTATTCTTTTCTCTGACATCCCCGGTGCTGATTGGTAGATAAAGAGATTGCTGGGTGATTGGTCGTACCTGTCTCTCCAAGTGCTTCGACTGATCCCTTAATAGCTTTGTGGATGCATCTCAAGCAGACAGGTTGACTTAACAGCCTGTTCAGTTCTGTTCCATCTGCAGTCCCAGGATTTGGCTTGCTTAATGTACTATGAAATGCTAAGCTGGTTTTGTAGAAAGAGAATAATCTTCATAGGGAGGTGTTAAACTCGTTCAGGTCACCATGACATCACAATGACATCACAAAGTAGTGGGATACGTGCTCTTACCAAAATCCTTTTTTATGCACAGCAGAATTTAAATTTGATCACCAGAAGCTAACATCCAGGTATATGATATGAGAATGGGGTAAACTGCAGTTTGTGTCTGTCTCTTTCAATGAAAACTGGTGGAAGTTGATGAATAATGTGAACGGTTAATGAGAAGGAGGTTGAAAAAAAACGTTATTAAATGGTGATTTATCATCTGTTTACAGAGTGTAGAGGATGTTCTCTCCAGGGTTCCTTAGAAACACGGAGCCAGGCCTGTCTCTCCTGAGTCTCCCAGGGAGAACCTTGGTGGTCCCCCGAGGCTTGCAGTAGGATTCACATCTCATCTGATTTTATGTCTCTCCTTCCTGCAGGGAAGAGACCTACGCAGTCGATGACTTCTACCCATCAGTCTGCTCTGGTTTCCAGTTATAACTACGCTTATGTTTTTTTATTTTTTGTTAACATTTTCTTTATGGAAAGGGAATTCTCCCTTAGGCAATGCTGTAGACCCTCCACAAACTCTGACATCATGGCTGCCTTCCTGGATTTTGTCCCCTCCGCTATGAACTGCCTGAAGCAACCAACTGGGCTGTGAATATTAAATATTTTATTTAGGGGGTGTTTTTTTTTTTATTTATTTAAAACTTTTTTCTTGGGCTTAACAAGTTGGAGTAAGAGATTATGTGAAGGTATCAAAGCAACATCGCTAGCAGGTCTGCAGAGCAGCCGTGCGGCCGACAGTGTTGGATAAACTGGATCTGATTTCTCACATCTGTGAAAGGTGACGAGTGATTTAAAAAAGTCCAAGGGGGATTTAAAAACAGCGACCTATAAGACAAATATGCCCAGTTGTATGAATGTAATCACACACGTTTAGGTGTTACCTACTGCATCATACGAAAAAGCCCTTCTACAATGTGCCAGGTTTGCATGCTGGTTTGCTTTAAAACTTTACCTGTTGGGCACCTCAGCAGGGAGGCTGTGTGAGGCTGTTGACCGACACACCTTTGTACTCAACATGCCGGTATGGCTGATGACTCATTCTTGCTGTTTAATGGAGATGAAGCATTCTGGGACTTGCAGCATCTCCTGATGCACACCTCTCAGGGGATTCTGGGAGCTGGAGAGGCCTAGTGTGCTCAGAACCTCCCTGGGGATGCCCGCAACCCTCCCACAATGACTCGGCAGCTGTTCCACCAATGAAATTGAAAGGCTCCTTCGTATCGGGAGTGCTTCGGCTTTGACAAGCTCTGACGTCTCTTTATTGCTGGTCCTCTAGTTCCACCGATGTGGCTTTTGTTGTGGGCGATAAGCCTTTCAGAGCTGCGCAGATTTTATCTGTCTTCCTTACCCCCCGTCTGCTCCGGCTGCCCATACAAGGCATGCAGCCCCAGGCTATTTTTGTACACCGGGTCTGCTCAATGTCGGCCCGTGCCATGGCCGATGGGCTGCGCAGATGGTCGTTGACATTGGTCTGGAGCTCTGCGAGGTGCTCTTCTAGTGCTGCTGTCCACCTACGTCCATCGTATGGCCGTTAGTTTTACTTCATGTTCTCTTTTTTCCACTTGTAGTGCGAACAGGTTCTTTTAAGAGTTCTGTAAGACTTTTTCTGGACAAAATAGGTGAAAGCAGCAATGAACAGCTCACCTAGGGAAGGCCAAAGCTGGGAAGCTTCTAAAGGTTTCTCTGAGGCCTCAGAAATCTTGTGTAACAGTTGCAGAGGATTGTGGGTAGTTGTGGTTAATATGAATATGAGGGTTTTAAAATACCAGTGGAGTTATCCAGAAGTTTGAGCTGAGCTGATACACACATGGCTCTGTGCCCTATGTGCTGTTTTAAATCAGTTTGGTTTGAACACACTTCTCTAGGGTGACTGAATGCTCTGTATTGCAGAAAGGGAGTTTTGCCTCATACTCTAAACCTGTAATTTGACGTGGTGGTTGCAGAGACTGGTGGTGACAAACCATTCTTCAGGCAGGGACAGGTGTCTCATGTAACACCTCATATGATTGTCAAGTGATTGTACTGCGTATGTGTCTGAACCTACTCAAAGTCTTATCTTTTTATATAGATGTTCAACATGTATTATTGGCCCGAGTACTGGCAGAGCAGTGGGACAGCTAGGTGCCATTGCCCACATGGCGATTCACCCCACAGCGCTTTATTCCATGTGGTGCCAGGGGGAGCAGAAGGTCGAGATGCTGGAGCTTGTCGACCCACTGCTGCCCTCGGCGGGAGCTGGCATGTTGGGCAGCAGTGGGCTTGCCCAAATAGTCCTGAATAAAGAATATACAGGGCACAGGTTGCGCCAGCTTCCGGACTGTCAGGGCTGCTCTGACGTGCACGATGGTCTTCCTGGCACACCTCTGCATTTCAGGGGAGGAGGAGCTTACGAATGGTGGCCGCGCAGTCCTTATGTTATCAGGTTCAGATTTGTTTAGCAGTTACAGGGTAATGCCAAGGAAAGTGCAGTGAAGAGTATGTTCAGGTCTTGGTTTGGTAAATTTTTTTGTTTTGGATATCTGAGGAAAAAAAACTATCTGCTGTGGACAATCTGAGGTGTTAAAGCGATGCACGTTTAGAAGACGAGCCAGCACATTCAGAGAGGACAGCATGCATAATTCACCATGGTGGTCAAAGCGATTCTCCCATAAAGGGTGACTTTTATATGTAATTGGTCCTTAAGTTGGAGCTGCCAGTGGGAGGCTGTCTTAAGGAGCACATGCTCTTCAAACACAGCCGATTGTTCTCCGCACGATGAGCGGCTGCTCTCTTGGGCTCTGGCACTTGAGTGGTGCTCGCCTGCAGAATAAAATTACAGTGCGCCTGTTGTCTCTCCAAACTCATCTTTTGTCTTCGGGATGCTGACAAGCCTACGTCTTGGTCCTGTCCCTCCAAGCATCCCCTGTCCCATCTTTTATACCTTCTTGGTTTCTCTAACGGGTGCTGGCGGCGTGGAATGGCGTACTGAATTCATCTGTAGCAACTGCAAAGAGTCGTTTGAGAGGTTAGCCGCACCTAATCTCCCATCTAGGTGCACAGACTCTCAAGCGGTTTGTACTCTGATTAACTGGCCTGTAGGAGGAGACTGAGCTGTTGCACTGATCTAGGAGCAGCCAAGTGTGTCTCAGAAGAAAACTCTAATTATAAAGAAGTCTGGGACTTAAGCTGACTCTCTAAACTGTACGTATGTGCAGTTCTGTGTTATGACCCTTTTCTTCCCTGAAGATGTCATTATGCAAGTAGGTTGTAATTAGTCTAATTAAAACGTCTATACACGAAGAGTAAGACATAGGAGGATTTGTCATCTCCATGTATGGCTCAGCACGTTTTTTTTTCGTTCCCTGAATGTCGTCAGGTAATTTAAGCAACCTTTAGTGTTCAGCTGGAAAAGGAGCAGGCTGAGTATGGGCTGGACATCAGGTGCAGAAGGGAGAGCCCAGCCCAAAAACAGGGCACAGATGAGGGGTGGTAGAATGCCCGTCAGTTGCCTGCCCCATTTGACAGTGAGCTACTTCTGACCTGGAGATGTGTCAGCATCACGGCATCCTGACTTGGTTTGGCTCCTGAGGAACATGCAGGTACATCTCATAGGTCTGTCACATGCATTTGTTGCTGGTGCCCACAGTGGCTGCTAACACGTTTTCACGGACCTCAATCACTGCCGCCCCCAACTAGGTTACTATGGCGACTGTGGGACAGGGCAATGGCGTGACCACCTGATCACCTTAAGCTTGAATTCATCACTGTCAGAACAAACCTGTCTGCTTGTTCTCCAGTGTAAATGTCTTTCATTTTGGCTTATGTTTTCTTTTCTGTTTCTTTTTTTGTTTCTACCTTTACAGTGTGGAGTGTGTGTAATCCCCTTACGTTTGTACCATGCAATTTCTTTTTCCATTCTTCGTTATTTGTGTGGGAAACCACCTGTTCATACTTTTAGGGCAATATGTCATTTCTCCTTTTCAGTGTTTGTGACTGCCTCAGCTGAAAGGCATGTGGCAATGCAGCGTGGAGTCTTAATGTACACCTTTCAGCCCCATAAAGACACTGCCCCCCGGCTATAGTTACATTGTTCTTACAAAAGCAGGCATGGGAATATTCCGCGCCCCTTTGGCAGGGGCAGAGAAACCGTTTTACAAGCCACATAACGTTGGAAAGGATGACATGTAAGATACCCGCGTGCATCATGCTTCGGTGATTCTTGAGGTCCTGAGTCATGCCGGCGCTATACCTATCGACTGCCCAGGAACACCTCGGAAGGAGCACCAGTGAAGAACATGCTCATGGCTGCAGAGGGTGAGCCTCTGAGCGTGGCACTGACTCAGAGTCGCTATTCAAGGTGAATAAATTATTTACGTGCGCTGAGACTCAGACATGATGCCACCCCACCCATACCGATGGCCAGTGTTTGAGTTATGCAGAGCCAGACATGTTTATTTTCAGTTTCACGTTGACTCTGCCCTTTTGCGAAATGCAGAATAGTAAATAAAAAGCAAGAAGGGAATGATGGTGGATGGCCACTCATCTTGCCGTTGGCCTCAAGACTTATATTGAACGTCATGAAAGGTCAGCCATTGTGCTGAGCTGCAGCTCCGGCATCCCGTTTGGAAAACGGACGCTTTAAAAATGGGCTGACATTTATTTTAGTTTTTTGTGCTGAGTGGACGGGGTGGGAGCGGGGGTGGGGTGGGCGTTGCGTGTTAGCCTGCCTAGATGTTTGGCGATGTTCTAGCTGTGGCTTCTATTCCGTTCCCCGATTCACACACGAACTGGCTCGCCTTAGGGCCCGTTCCTTCAGTGCTTTATGTGACAAAAAATAAAAGAAAAGAATCACAAAATTCTTCCCAGAAAACTCGTCGGCTCCAGACCTGTGGCGGGCATGTGTTTGTCATCGAGCTGTGCTTTGCAGACACAACGCCTTACCGAAAGACTGAAAGCCGAGGTTTGCATCAGTACACGAAACGCGTTCTTACTCCTTTTGATATCTGTGAAAGCTTCAGATACGCACGCTGTTTGTTTGCATGCTTTATGTTCTCCTTGGTGTCTCGGGCCTCGTTCGTATTCCGCTTACAAGCCATGGACGATGTGACACGACCACATTATATCCCCCTAATTTGCACAGCCTCGGTAACGATGTGTGTCGGCAGAAAGATGGAAAGGCTCGGGTTGTTTAGATTAGGTCATCTCTGATGTCTTAGGCACGTCGTTATCCGCTCCCCTCACTGCCTGCTTCATTAATTTGGTAAATAAAGAAATTGCACTGAGGCATCCAATAATGCAGGGTGGTGCAAGCCGTAAACAGCTAAAAGCCGCAACTGCGCTGACCTCGTTAGTCAGGGAAACGACCAGCCCGAGTGGGCCTCGTTACTTCTGCAAACAAACGCCCCGATAAGGATGCTTCCGCACGACGCTCGACCTGTTTGTTCTGGTCGTCAGGCGAGGAGTCGTTTACATCGTGCAGGCAGACTTTGAAAGTGGCTCCAACATGAGGTCAACTTCACATCCTGAACTGACAGAATCGTTTGCTAACAATAGGTTGTGTGTGTGTGTGTGTGTGTGTGTGTGTGGCCAGTGACTTAGGTGTTTTGTGGGTTTCATCATGGCCCTCAGTTCTCTGTATATAGAGTTCTTATTGTCACTGTGTAGGTTTTCAACTGAATTCATGCAGTTCAGGTGAATTGGAGTTTCTGGTGCTGCCTCTTGTTTTTTTGCATTTACCTTGTGTTGGGTTGGGGCCCCCATCCAGACTATACTGTACCTTATCATCTGCATTACCTGGGGTTGGGTCCAGACCTGCCAGTTACCCTAATCTGGAAAAGTGGTCAAATTGTATTCATAACCGCCTACGGCGTGATCCGTGAATCTGGAGGCGGACATACGTTCTGAATAGAGTGTTAGTTATAGGTGTGCTTATTCACTCCCGTGTGTCCTGGACAGTCTAACTCAATCATAAAGCAGTTACCATCCTCTGCCTCTTTTAAGCGCTGGTCCAGTGATAACTGTGAGCTCCCACATCTGCTGTGCACATAAATACCCTTTAATGTCAAATTATCTCCTGACCTGAGATTGTAGTTTTTAATTTGACTGTACATCTCACTAACCAAGGCCATTAATAATGAAAACAAATGCCCAGCTCCTCTCCGCAGCCTCGTTCACACGGAGCGGGCCAGTCGGCCAGATGAAAGGCACCAAGTAATCATCTTCCTGCCGCAGTGCCAGCAAGGCTGAATTAGAGAATCTCATTTAAGGGCGTCAATGGGACTCGAAAAGGAGGGATGATTAAAGTGTTATTGATCCTATTGGTTTACTTTAGAAACGTGTGTGGAGCTGGCCAATGGGGAGGTGTTCTGTAGTTTCCATTGTGGACGTGCCTGAATGTGAGTGGAGGGGTCACAGTACACAGGCGGGTGCAACTTCCATGTGGGGGGGTTTAGATTTATTTAGCCTCCCTCGTTTACTTGCTTTACTTACATTTAGTTTGTGGTCTAGTTACAAGTGATCATGGTGAGTGTGTATGTACGTCCACCCTCAGACTGGAGTGTGATATAATAGGTGGGTAGCAAGAGTGTGATTTTATGATCCCCCCAAATACAAGTATTTATTTCATTTGTAATAATAACCAGGTGTTATAAACTCAAGTGACACTAAGCCACGAAGCAACAACAGCTAAACGAAAAGGTGAAATGATTAGCGAAGCACTAGCAGCTGCAGTAATATTCGGTCTTGTTGTTAATAGGATTTACACTGTATTTTGCTTTGTATGATACACCATGTTATTGGGAATTAAGCTACATGTGCAATGGTGCACCCCCCCCCCCCCCACCACCTAGAAAAACAGCCTGCGATATAACAGAAGATGAAGGCACATTGTGTATTAAAATGCCTTAATAGCAAATAATTCAAGCTATTAAGATGTATTATGCGGCAATTGTGCGAAACTTGAAATATTTTTTTTTTTTTCCCAGGCTAAGCCATTGTGCCAAGGAAGTGTTTAGGAAGAGCGGTATATTTGAGTAATTATTCCTGTAATTGCTTGTTTATTTCTGGTAATGGCAGCGTGGCTGACACGCAGGCCTTCCTCACGTGCTTTTAAACGGCACTCAGAAATTCAACAGGACTAATTGCAACGAAACCTCGACGAACTAGTCAGACTTGAGAGCGCAGTCACTAAATAGCGTGCGCGAGTTTAATTGATTGACATCTAAAGTGCGGCTGCTGAAAGTCTGTCTTTCTTAAACCACCGCTGCTAGTTGCTGATGTCTAGCAGGTCTGTTAAACACCTCCGATGCTGGTTGTAGATGTCTAGCGGGTTGTTAAACACCTTCATTGCCGGTTGTTGAAATTCCGCAGTGGTAACAGCTCAGGTAGTGCTTGAGATTCGTGATGTTAGGGTGTGAATATGAATGTCTTTGCACATCTGTGCTGTGTGTGATGTCGTAGTTGTGGGGTGTGGCAGGCTGACAGTTTTGCTAAATTGTCCGACCCCCCCAGATGGAGAGGCATGGGGGAAACGTAGAAGCAGGAAGCCCAAACAAACGGTACACGTTGAGGCACAATTAGGGAGACGTCATGGTGCACTGTTGTGTTAAAATGAGCAACATGATGGGCTGTTTACCCCCGGCGTGGAGAAACCTGCCCCTGGGAGATAATCATTAGGGCCAGTGAGCAATGGGGGGGTGGTCAAGGGGCAGCTTTCTGTCTGAGCACAAGGATGCGTGGGGTACAACATTACACCAGCGATGTACAGTAAGGAAGGTGTTTGGGTGTGTGTTCTGTTGCGTGTGTGTGTGTGTGTGAACATGTACTATTCTGTATTTTATTTTATTACAAGTTTTCTTAATCAAAGTCATAACACTTGCTTTTCTTTCTCATGTCCCTTCCAACCTCATACATATATATAGACACAGTATATATATATAGTGCCCTTGTGTCAGAAATCCTGCAACTCAGTGCATTTTTATCAGTAAATTGTGTCGCTGCCCAAACCCCACAGCATCAGTAGCAGCCCTGACATTGTAACGAATGAGTCTATTTCAGGTTTAGTCAAAGAATCGCTCAGTGTGCTAACTGTATGGAGGAGCACTCTGTCCATTAACATTTAAATTATCTTCCACAAAAAGAGATAATATTATCGGGGCAAAATTAAGAATTATTGTAATTTGAGGGGAGCTTAGATGGATGAAATGAACTTTTATTCCCTGTAACTGGTTAATGAAATTTACCAGCTTCAATTATTGGTAATGGCTTCTTCAGTGGCTGTCCCATTTTAAAGCTTTTGTCCTTGTCAGTGTTTAAGGCATTATGAATATTCAATTATTAATTCACCTTGTTGGAAGGTTTAACTGTGATATCTGTATTTTCTTAATTTGCGTAAAAGTGTGGACTGTGATTTTGAATTTGCTTTTCAGAATGTTGTTTAAAAAGGATTTTTGTCTTTTCAGTGGGGTACTTCTATTGAAAGAAAATTTAGTCAGTAAATATGCTAAAACAGCTTACCTACCTAACTGTTTCTTAAGACAAAGATGTACAGGGCTGATGGTCCTTTTTCCTGTAAAGCGTTGCCCTCCTTTGTCATTGCAATCTGCAATCTTAAGCTATTAGTAGAGAAAAAACCTTTTTAAGGAAGCTGAATTTAGTTCAGGAACAACTGAAATATTGCCCCCTTATGGCAAATTAGAGAAATGCATGTGAAGTTTTTGCCAGGCCTCCCTTAAATATTAAATATTTAATTCCACACACAAAGTCGAGAAAAGGAGGAGTAAAGGCGTCAAGCACATATAATTTCCTGGTCGACTTTACTAAACCAAACCACAGCATAGTTTAGTAAACCCTTCAGCTGCACGTGCAGACTCAGCAAACTACATGGATGTGCTTTACAGAGCTGCAGTGTGATATGCTGTGACCCATTTGTTATAGGGCTCTGATGGTGGGCATCCAGGTAGTCAAAAGCCTCCCTGATCTTGCCCCCCTCCCCAGGCACAGTGCCAGGACATGGGTGTGGTGGATCCTTGGACCCGGTCTGGTGCCCCATTCTGATGCGGAGCCTCCCACAGGGGCAGAGCAAAACTTCAAAGGGCCTCAAAGTATGAAAGCTCAGGTTTGGAGGCAAAAAAAAAAAATCTTACTGCCCACGGCTGTTTTCTTTTTTCCCCACTACATAAAAACATGTTGACTAGTGCGCCTACGCGTTTCCCAGTAATCCCGAGATGGGATGTAAACTCTCCCCGTGAAACTACCACTTGACCAGCGGACGCAAATGTGCCGCGTTTCCAGAGTGTTCTTATGTAAAAATTTGTTTTGGCAGACAAGCGAAGCGGGCGGAGCGGTGTAACGCAGTAGGGTGTCATTTCCTGGTTAGGCGCGTACACAGTTACCTCTTCACTTTCTCTGTTTTGCCTTGGTTGCCGTGAAGGGGAATCATTTTGCTTTATCGCTTGCTTTTAGGAAGAGTAATCTGAATGTGTAAACAGCACAGGGGAGTTAAAGCAGAACCGGCTCTTATACATGTAATTGCGTTTCAGATAAACGTGGATGAATGATGTATGAAATGAAATCGAGGCCAAAACTATTTTCAGAGTAATAACGGTGGGCTAGCTCACTGTCACAGTGAAGGATGTGATGTTGACCCTGGAGTTAGCAGCTGGTTTATCAAGCACTGCTAACTGACAACACCCAGCGAGAAGCCAGTTTTTGTCCCGGGGGGAAGAGATCTTCAGAGCAGAATTTCAGCTGCAAAAAGCACAAGCCTGTTTGGATATTCAAGTTCATGCGGATGCTTGATTTTGTGTCTTGCTGGTCCACTGTTCTCAGAGCTGCTGGTTCTCAGTGGGGTAACAAGGTCATGGTCAACACTGGGATTATCTCACAGTTGACAATAAGGCATCAGTCAGATTCGTACAGTTGACCTTCTCAAAACCCAGTCAAACACCTGCTAACCCCTTAATACTTAGAGACATCTGCCTGCTAGCCACATGATACCTGTTCAAATACCTGATTGTCATACAGCTTCTAGTCATATATGTGCTGTCTGCACGGTACCCAAATCATATGTCAAACAAGTACTTGTTCATCATCCAATCAGTGGCCTGCTAATCTACTGAGGAAAATGGGCAAGAGTCATGGGCAGAAACAGGCAGTTTTTCCATTGATATTGCGATAGATTCCATATGAGAAATCTTGGCCCTGCTAATGACATGGAGTTAATGGCAGTTACTGTCCAGCCTGGTGGTGTCATATGCTGGTTCTCTTCTGAGAGCAGGAAAACCCTGCGCAGATAGACGGAAAATCATAGCAAAGCAGGTGATTAAACCAGGGGTGTGAAAACGAGGTAAGAGTGAATTGTCCGTCACTTGTCAATAAAAGGCAGGCGCTCATCCCGCAGCCTGACGGATCGCGTGCAGAATCATGCTTAAGCACACTAGGGTTCCTAAATCACTCTAGCTCTCCGTGAAGGTGTAGGCGCTCTGACATCTACCGATGTGATGAAGAGGAAGGTGACGGTGCAACCGCAGCTGGCCTGCGCTCTGCAAGGGAGGGGCATGTGTAACAGGCGCTTTGCTGGGAGGCGGCTGTGTTCGTGATAAGAGGGTTAAAACAACTCCCTGTAACCTCGGCTTTGAATTCAACCTCCACGCTTTGTTTCACCCTTGGTGAAAAGCCCCCGTCGTATGGTGGATTCAATTCTCCTGCTGAATAACTCTGCCCCATTTCATTTCAAATTACCATATTGGCTATTATGTTGGGAACGTACATTACCACACACAAACATGCGCACAGGAGTTCAATTAAAGAGTTAATTGGGAATCAAGTAAGCATTTCTAATCTGATTTTAAAAAGAGGGTTTTGTATCACTGGTTAGTATTCTAAAAGTAATTAAAAATGTCTCCCAGTCTATGGGTAGCCCTTACACTACATTTAGAGGATGAGGAAGACAATGACAGTTTAACAGTCACAGAAATGCAGTTTTTTTATTTGCCAATGTTCCAAATCAAAGACATTCAGAAAAAAAAAAACTAAAGTGACAGATAGATGTACAGGCTATACGCAAGAATGTTGAATTTGACTTGACTTGAATTTGACTTGGAATGGTGTGTGTGTGTGTATGTAATATATGCAGTGTGTTTTTAAAGTGTGATATATTATGAAATGTATCTGAATGTTCTGGTTGAGGGTAGAACATGCTGACACTTGGTGAATTTTTCATTATGAGGCTGAGACCGCATGCTTACCCTCCATGTCTCCGTAATATTTTTAGGCTCTTTGGAGTGAGCGTAAAAAGCCAAATAAAGCTCACACCGTGTTTTATTATCAGAGTTGTAGTGAGCAGGTGCACTTCCTGTACCTCTGCATCCTGTCCTGTGCGTGACTTTAGCTCTGCCAAACAGCTAAGCAACCCACCAAATCCTTCCTGCTAGTGTATTCCTACAACGCCCCCCCCAACCTCTGATTTATGTTCAATGCATGGTTCTTCTTGGAGGTGTCCTCACCGAGGTGGGCGAAGGGTTTTCTTTTTGCCTCTGCCAACGGGTACATGTTTGTTCTCTGTGCTCGCAAGACAAGGGACAAAAACACAACAAGGTGTGGCCGTGTGCGCTCACGTTTTCTGCTGGAGGGGGGAATGCTGATTACCCTGTCCTTTCTCCAGGCAGAATATAAATGGTCATTGATTTCTTTTTTTTCCCCCCTTTTTTCTTCCACCATTGTCTGACTTTTTAAAGATTTAGGACACGTTGTTTCCTGTTGAATATTGCAGTGTTCATTCAGAACACGCTTATTATTCTAAAATATCAATAAACTGTAATACATTTTTTATTATAATGTATATTTGCAAAAATCACCCCAAAGACTTTAACAAATCTACTTAAGCCACTGGTATTAGTCAGCCTTCCTCAGAATGATTTGTTGAGGATTATAAGTGGAGAAAATTTATCATGCATTTTCATCACATGGGGAAATTTGATAGGATGGTTGAAGTTACATTGTCAAATTGAGTTACGCTAACTTAATCGGTTTGATTCTTACTAAAATATTCTTGGGGTTTTTCAATGTGTAAATGTTCAAAGAATTGTGTAGGCTTATTCACTGCATTACTGTATTGTATTAAAACCTTAAGGCTATGACTCATTTTTTGTTACTGTGCTGAGGCCCTCTGTAACCACTCATATCCCATGAACACAAGAACCTTCTTTAACGAATCTGACCTTTGCCCTGAGGCTCTGGTGGTGAAGTTTTTAGCTTCAAGGCAATGAATGAACCCCCAGTCAGCCTGGAGGGGTTTTGTGGTGAAAACCCTTTATGGACACCCCCAAATATCGAAATACTGGAGAACTTGCTGAAAAAGGTGCTTGTTGATTTGAATGAGCTGTTGATATATGTAACCTAAGGGATTGTTTAAGCAGAAGAAATGCATAGCCTAATAGTTGTGAGTTAACTGCTATTTAACTGTTGCTCTGTATGCTGATATTTGAAGAACCAACTGGTGTGTTTGTACCTGTTCAGCATTCTGTCTGATGGACTGTTTTCCTTTGCTTTATGGTTATACCCCCAGTACTGTGAAAGCAAGCCTTACCTCCTCTTTAATTATGATGAGGTCCACAGTGCATTAAAGTGGAATAATTGCAGTAATTCATATTGATATGGAAAAAAAATACTTATAGATCTAGTGCTAAAAGAGAATAAAATGTTTACTCAGTTTGAGTCGGCTGTTGCGTAAGAGATTTGTGTTGTTTCTGCGAGGCATCGTGCCTTAATATGTCCTTAACAACATGCATAAATTGAGAGCATCCAGTCTGCTACATGGCATATCAGCACCGAATCCTGACACATAAGCTCCTAGATGCATTTAGGTGAATTTAAACGATGAAGGGTATAGACTTGCTTTGACAGAAGCGCCAGGACCGTGTCCTTGATGCTCACTACACGGCGTTCAACAGACGAGGGTTTAATTAGCTTCATCTTTGCGGGTGGTGCCATTCGTTTCCTGGTGTACCTTTTCACAGACCTTTCTAATTGGAATCAGGAGTCCCAACACAATTGGTTTCTCTCCCATTCACCCTTGTCAGAGTTTATAATGGGCCACACATCCATTAGATCCCGCAGCCTAACTGGATGGCGAAACGATAATGTCCGAATGAATAATAGGACGTAATGGAGGCTTTCTGAGGCTAATGGAGAGGTGTCCGGTCTCTCCCACTGCTCGCCTGGCTCCAGCCACCCAGCTCTGTGTTGAATCAAAAGCTGCATGTGGTTTGCCGTAATTCAATAAACGTGGACATCGTTTAGCCTTTCGTTTCACAACTCATGGTTTTCCTCTTTGCATGTTCCACTGTTCGCAGTAGCTAATTTGGACAAGCCGCTTGGGTCAGTGAGGCGGACCAACTCACCAAGGCCATTGTACGTGTGTGTTTGCACAGGGGCTGTTCCTGTCATAGCCGCGATGTTGGTCTCCGTGCCTAACAACCGGGCCTATAATGAAAGCTTTAAATGAGGGGAGAAGACCTCAATGTGCTTTACAGGATGCGGAGATGATTGCTCCAGTCATCCACGCTGAATGACTGCCACAGCAGACAAAATTACTTCCCTTCATTGATTACCATGCACCTCTAAGTCATTGAGCTTTTTCTCCCTTTTATTTTTGTGAAAGCAAATATAGGAGAAGCCCCGTGGATTGCTGGAATTGGTACTCTGAAATGCACAATAATTCGATAGGAGTGCCTTTTTGTTGTGGGCATTGGCTGTGTCACTCTGATAATTGCCACGATACGGCCAATAGAATTACTTACCTGGATGCCGTTTGCAGCTCCTGCCTGAATCTATTAAAGGCGGTTTTTATTATGGCAGAATTTAATCCCCTACTTATGCCTAATCAATCCTGTGGCTTTGCACAGTGGCCCTTCACCCTGCATAATCCTACATTGTAAGAATGATTAGTGGGCCAACAACGTGGCCTCATGTTCAGTGTTTGTTTGTTTGTTTGTTTTGGTTTTCGTTCAGTGTTTTTTTTTTTTTGTTTTGTTTTGTTTTGGTTTTCCTTAATTCAGGGTGTTTTCTTTTGGAAAGAGTGTTTTCCTACATAAACCTGTGCATTGGTATCAAATTTGTTTTTGGGGTTTAAAAACTAAGAATAACCACAGCAGGACGTCACCCCTGTGCGGGAGGCAGAGCGTCTTAGGGACATGAGTTGCCTGTTGGTACAGGCCAAATCAAGAGATTAACAGTCAGATATTAAGTATTTGTGTTCTTTTGATCAGTCCGTCACATGCATACAGAGGCAGCCGTCAGGGAGCAGGGAGCTGTTTGGGAAAGCCCGGGTGGCAGGACCTCGTGTTGGTGGCAGACCTATGAGGAATCTCTCACACACAGCCCCGATGAGAGCCAGTGATCCGGGTGTCATGTCGTCTTTAAATGCTCCTGCCGCTTATCGGAGGAAGTGAACCCGTTTTTTTTCTGTGGTCAGGGAAGATTGTAGGAAAAGAAATGGCTTTTTAATTTAACACTGACAAGTTGGTGTTTTGAGGTAAGGGCAAGGATATGTAACGTAAGGGGTGGGGGGGATCATTCTTTATGAATAATTCTGTCAAAGGCCTGTTGCACAAAGGAAGTGCTTTTTAATGTTGAGATTAATTATTGATCAGAGGAAGGCCTTGCTGCTCCATCACGTGTGTTGACATAAAGGCCATGGCACGCTCACACGCAATCCCCATCCGTGCCCATAGCACCAAATTCATCATCCCCTGTTGAGAGGTGCTGAAAGAATGGATTCCCTGTTCCAGGATTCCCCTGGCGCCCACTCTGATGTGGACCCCCCACCTGATCTAGAAAACGCAAGAGGCTCCCAGAGGAGGTTTCAATTAAACAGATGGGGTGTGAGGAACATGTCTGCCCATCTTTTGTTTTTCTCTGTAGCCTCACCTTACATTCGGCTGGACTCCTGAATAAATTGGCCTTCGTTTTGTGCTTTAATGGATAATCCCACTGGCCTCAATTTTCGTGCCCTTCCACTACTTTCATTTCAGCTTCAGGCCTATGTTTTTCTCCCCAGACACTTTCAGTTGTCTGCTGTGTGTTTGCCATGGTCATAATCAGGTTGGATTGTTTCTACCACAATGCTACATACCATTCAAGGAAGCACCTGTTCAACATGCAACACTCAGCCATCTGTGTGTGTATGTGTGCGTGCACTTGTGGGGTTTCTACTGAGCTTTTCAGACTGCTGTCACAGTGTCTGAGTGTTCCATTGTTCTGCACTTGAGCTGCACAGTAATTTTCGGAGTCCACCTTCGCCCATGATGAAAGTGTGTCCGAGTCGGTTTGTTCCCATTTGTTTGAAGGGTCGTCCAATCTTCCTCGTTCAACTAATGTGAGCTCCTCAGGTGTGTTTGAACATCTCAGTGCCTTCTGTCCACCCCTTGCCTATGATTAAAGGACATCAGGTCTTTCTTTTTGTTTGTCTGAGGGGGGGACTTCTGCGGCAGAATTTGAGTATCCTAGTTAACAAAGCTGACTCCACCAGTTGTAGGATACCACAAATCACAGCAGAAAAAGGTTGGAGGGGTATAAAAGCGTCATCAAAGGCAGCTGTATGGTCCAGGAAATCAATAGTCTGCATGAGGGGGTCACTTGCTAGCATTCTGAGATGAAGTCTTTACTGGCTACTGCATATAGTTAGAAAATGATGGATTTTCATTAGTGTTGCCGTAGCTGCTGTAATGGACTTTTACGTATTCCACACACATCCAGTCTGGGAAACATTAAGCTCGGGTGTTTATTTCCCTCTTAATTTTAGGCTGCCGCTCTAAATGTTAATGAATTTTAGGTTTAGAGGAAGTAGGAAGCAAATAACTCTGGTGTTTACTCATGTACAGCCTGATTTGCTAAATGCCTGTTTGTCTTGATTACATCAGGGATTATTTCTGTTAATTGCGTCTGTTTTGCTTATTTTCAATCGTGGATTATGATTGTTAGGGATTTCTTTCACCTGCTTGGTGCGGCGCTCTGAGATGTTAAGTCACGTTTTTAAAGTCGCCTTCGAGCCTGGCTCGGAACGTCTCCGAGGGCGATGCTGAACATTGGCGAGTGCTGCGGCATGAGCCCTACTACCGTAATTAGCTGTGTTCCTGCTGAAAATAAAGAAATTGGAAGCCTGTGACCTTTATGACCAAAGTCATAGCTCTCATTAGCTCGGTGTGGTATAGGTCTGACGTACAGTCGATTTACTTGTGGCGGAGTAACTCTTTTTTTACCCTTTGTTTTAACAGGAAATTAAAATTAGGTTTTAGATGAGTTGATGATTACTGTTAAATATAGAAATACTCTATGCGCATGTTAGGTCAAGATGTGTTTCGGTGGAAATGAGAATGGAAACGTGATGTAATTCTCCTGCACACCTTTGGGAAAGCAGTGAACGTAGCGTAGAGAGAGAGAGAGGTGCGGCTATGCGAGAACCGTGAACTGTCAGCTTCGCCTGTTAGGGTCCACCGACCGATGTCTCTCGCTGAAATCCACCTGCTCAGTGTCAGGGGCTAAAAACCAGCCTCTGGGAAATTGAAACCTGAGTGAACTGGCACTTATGGTGTTTAATGGCCCTGTATCTCTTAACTCAGTAAAACCAAGGTAAAAGTAAAAAGAAATGAATTGTGGTATATATGAATCTCAGATTATTTTGGTTCTGGTGGTTGCTTTGCTATATGTTCTCATAGTGTTGGCTCGGTGTCGCATTTAAACAGTGGCTTTGGATAGCAGTAAAAATCAGAACTGCCCAAGTGTGTGTGTGTGTGTGTGTGTGTGTGTGTGTCTGTGTGTCTGTGTGTGTGTGAGCACTATGAGAAGACATGACCTGAGAGTATGAGCCAGAGGCGGTGACAGGTTTGACAGGTGTGCTTGGAGCAAAGAGATCACTTTTTCCATCAGCAGAATTCTCTTTCTCCGCAAATAGATTAGCTGGATGACACTGCTGTTTTCAGCACATAGAGCAACAGATGGTCATATGTCAAAATCCAAGGACACTGAAAGCCTTGATAACTGCTGGAATGTTCTCATTGTATTTAGTTTCATATGATTCGGTAGTATTTACTTGTTCACTGGGTTCACCATCAGTTGGATAGTCAGAATCACTGTCAATCCTCATGTGCAAAGCAGTATTGAAATATGAACAGTTTTATAGGCAGGATACTTTCAGCCACTGGCATTAAAGCATAACTGGAAATTCGGGACCATATCTGGAATTTGGAAGGTTTTTTCCCCAGAAACCTCAGATATGCTGTTATGTTGGTTTTGCTCCATTTGCAAGTGGTGCAGTAACGTACAACAGCATTTTATCACATTATGTCACGTATTACCAATGACACGGACAGTGTGAGATAGCCCTTTGGTGGGACACTAATGATTGGGAAGTTAACTGCAGTGTGTAATGGTCTGTACCCTTAGGGGAGTCCTGGGGGGCACACTTACACTGCAGTGCATAACAGAATTCAGGATGATAGTGTTCAATACGTCAAAACCTTTGTTTCCCCTCTAGACTCCATCCTCAACGTTGGGTCCCAGTCGTACGGCTGCATTAGCAGGCCGCTAACGTAAGACTTTGCATTGCCACTGAGAAGGGCTCATGGGTTCCTTTTCCAGAGCTGCTAAGTGCAAAAGCTACAAGAAAAAGCTGAATTTATTTATGGTAAGTTCCAGTTTCACTTTGGCTGCCTACAAGGCTACAGCCATTAAAGTTATGATCTGTCTCATGTCAGTCACACCCATGGCCCCGCCCTGTCACTTCCTCTCTGCCTAATCCAGTTAACGTTCTGGGTCAAATCAGCTTGTGCTCCCATTAGTCTGAGGCCGTAGTATCATAAATAGTGATATCTCAGTGACACCTTTTAAACTGCAGGATTTTCATCTTAAAAAAAAGAAACTAATCTAAATGTCAAAAGAAGTCCAGCTTTAGATGTACTGCCCTTGCATTGTGCTTAACTGAGTAGTACTTTAGTAACAGTATAAATACATATTTCACAATACAAAGAAGGCTTGTAGAAGGTCAGCCAGGTGCCTGTGGTCTACTAATATTTTGCATTTATGTTGGATTGCTTAGTGCAAATATTTAACTTCACAGCGTGTTGCCTGCTTTTCTTTAAAAGTCCAGCTTGATTGATGGCCAGGGATTTCTAGGTAATTATCCATACTTGTAATTAATAGCTTCACTTGTGGCATTGCCACTGAGAAGGGCTCATGGGTTCCTTTTTCCAGAGCTGCTAAGCGACCCGAAACGTGAACTTGAGGACAGCTGAGTGATTAAGTGAGCTTGGCGAATTAATAGTAGATGGTGGTACAGTTAGCGATGGGGCGAATAGCGTTTAGGGTGTGCGCAGTACAGTCTCATGGTTTAACGCTCCGGCTGCCTTAACCCAGTCATGCGTTTTGCTGTGTACCATTACGTACCAGGAATGAGGCAGGCGGGGCATGTGAAGAGAACATAATTACGACGTGAATTAAACGTCGCTGAACATCCTGACCGAGAGTCTGATGACGCCGTGTTGTCGTTACAACCTGTACCGCTGAGTGCAGGTGGTGTGCTTTTTTTTTTTTTTTTTTTTTGTCTAACGATTTACATTTTCATCTATACGTGTGAGGCTGCCCATGACCCTGAACAGGATAAGCAGTTGAGTAATGGATGGACAGATGGGTTTGTGAGGCCGTTGTTGTCAGTCAACGGCGTACTTTGCTACATTTCTATGAGGGGCTGGCAGAGACGTTAGATGAGGCTGTCTTCCGGCCGCATGGGGGGTGATATCGGCACTCATTTTCCTGCTCAGCTTTTCACTGACACCCAGACCTTTTACATGAGAAGTCTTGTAGGAAACTGAATCTGTAGGTGCCAGGGGTGGGAGGGGGGATTGCAATGGACTGCGTTCCTGGTTGAAGGTGCTGAAGAATGCCTTCTGTGTAGAGGGTCTGTGTCAGCTACCCACCCTAATGCCTATGTATGAATGCTGGTGGGAAGTTATCCCTGCCAGGAGATTACAGTACACCTCTATCTGCCCAGCCCGGGACGGAGATGAGGTAGGGGGTTCTGGTAATCCACTATGATGTGAATGCTGGGGAGTTTTCAATATGAATGAAGCTATCCCTGTACCTCTGTCCTACTTGTTCCTGGATCTGCATTTTAATAGGCTAATTATTGGGGCGGCATTGGAGTGAGCAAGAGGGCGAGGAGCATGGCTTTACCCCTGAGTAGGCTGCGGTAGAATCCAGATGCAGGAGCTCTCTCTAATCCCATTTTCCACCTGTGTGCGCCGGTATCTGAGGGGACCTCAGCCCAGTGTGGGACATGACCGATACGATGGATCCCCTTGATGGCATTCCTAAAAGACCTCGGCTGGATGGCAGCTTAAGTCACTGGTGCCGCGCGTCGGACACAGTGACAAGATTGGAACCGCAACCTCAGCCGATAACGCTAATGGCGCTGACCGCGTCATAATGTCTTCCCTTCACGCGATCCTGACATAGTGTCTCTGTGCAATCAGATTATTTCTTTTGTGAACGAATGCCGGTAACTGATTTCTGCAGCTGAATCTTGTCGTAGTCACAAAATATGTGCTCAACGGTGTCGTGTGTGTGCGTGTGTTCCTGCATTGATGATGTTTGCCCTGCTGTGGAGAAATTGCCATAAGTGAAATCAGATGAGTGCAGTTTCTCCACATCGCCCTGCTGGCCTCCTGCTTCCCTTACTGGGTCCTTCTCATACCATAGCTTCACATGTCTCACAGGGGACAGTATCTCTTGCCCTTCTTGCCTTCTGACTGACAGCTCCTGCATTGAGAGAATCACGTTAGTAAAACAGCTTTCCCTAAAGGTGGCGCTGTTCTGGTAAACGTCGCAGTCCTCCCAACGCGTCGCATTATAGCTGCAGAGCCATTAAACATCCCGTGCACTCCACTGAAGTTTGAATTATGACCCTTTGGCTTTTCAGCATCGTGGGGGTGTATGTTTAATCTGAAGCAGCCCCTCCTGCTCTCGTTTTATTGTTTCTTTCTCAGTCGTGTCACTGGCTTCCCTCTCTGTCTCGCTTGCTCTTTCAGTGGGTGGTGTAATTTAGATAACACCTGCTCAGTAAGAAAATGCATCTATCCCCCCATCTGTGACATCAGGAGGGATATCTGGCTTTTACGCCAGAGCTATGGGTTTAATTTGACAGCAGCTGCCCAAGTTCTGGGCCTTGCTCAGTGAAAGCCCACACTAAGGAAGAAGGTTTGGCTTCCCAGCCTGGGTGATGCACTCCATTATAAGATGTATGTGTCGGAATATGGGATGGTGTTCTGGGGAACAGCCACCCCCCCGTCAGCCTAGCTTTGGGGTAGGGGGTGGATGGGAACAGAAGGGGTGCATAAAGGGTGAAAACTACCTCTGATTCCTCATTTGCAAATAAATTGAGTTGAGTAAAAGTCTACCTGCAGCCCACTTACACCTTGCTCTTTAATTTTTAGTCTTTTGGCAGACGTTTGCTACAGCCATTCTCCCGAGTACAGCACAAAAGCACTGGAGTGTCAATTGCATTGCAGTTAAAGACATCTAGTATTACTAGTAGCCAGTTCTACACAAGCCAGATGACTGTACACGCAGGCCGGCTTGCATATTCTCACACCCATGGTCTTTGTTAAGTCTTAAGGAAAGCCGTTTGATGCAATGGAAAGGGGGGTGGTAAAAGCAGCTGCATCATTTGTGCACTGTGACATCTCTGAACAGATGCACGTCTCCCTGGGGGGGCGGGGCTCCCTCAGCGCTTAAGATGCGGTCCCTTGGCCGTGAGATTGATTTGATCGTGCGGTTGACAAACACACTGCCAGAGCTCACCTCACTCTGCATAATGGCCTGATTAATGTGCGCGGGCCCCAAGCCGCGCTGCGGCAACATGAAATTGAATTAAATCTCCCGGATACAAATCTGTAATTGATTAAAGATGTCTGCAGAAACAGGAAGTCACATTTGTAACGTGCTGGGAGCCGAGGACAGATCGCTCGTTTAGGGAGTATTTTACAGGAAACTGAGGGCGGCGTGACCTCAGGTGTTTCTCAGCAAGGTGCTTGTACAGTGTTCATTTATTAAATTCATAGTACTCCCCTCTGATTCATCATTGGGGAAGTCTGTGCCCTCCATCATTATTTTTAAGCCAAATAGATCTCCAGTGGGGGATTATCACAGGAGCAGTGGGTAAATCAGACAAAAGCTATTGGAAGCTGTTAGACCAAGATGTATTTTTTTGCAAGTGAAAAGTGGACACCAGGGTTTTAAGTGTGTCTGTAATGTAATGCGTGAGTCTTGAAGGATAGTTATTGCACGACATCTGTTGCTACATCCAACAAAAATACATGGTACGATGTTGAAGTAAACTCTTGTCTCAAAGCAGCAATTTAGCCTAACGAAGGACAAAGAGGAGGGCTTTGTTAATGCATGAAAACATTGAAGTTCACACGTTGGTTCCTCTTTCCCGAGTGCTGTGAAGGCTTTTGAGCCTCCTGTCTGACACCCAGCCTGACACCAGAACCGAGCTGTTACTAGAGGTATCGGTTCGGTTGAGTCTGTCACGTTAAAGACACCGCTTTGCCGTTGCTTTTAATCTGATGAAATACACTCGCAGTGGTAAAGAACGGAGCTGGGTCGTTCAGATAGAATTCATAACAGTATAAAAGCCAAGCCAATAAATCCTGTCTATGCAAATGGGACTTAACAAGAAACGGCATGAATATAATTTGGGGTATATTGTGTGTGTCTCCCCCTCCCCATCATTGCTGGTTGCTCGAAATGCATGCAAATCACAAAGCACTTAATTGAGGAACATAACCGGCCCATTGTATAGTGCACAGTGGAGCTGAGTATCTGTGCTGTAAATTACCAGCGCGTAGGTGGAAAAGTCCAAATTATATTTTTTGAAGAGATGTGTAATTCCCCAGGGGTCCTAAGCATCCAGCGAACCTGCTCTCTGTCTTCTCCCCCCTAAGCAAACTCCCCATATTAAATATGAAATTCTTATTCGCTGCCATCTTGTTTTCAATGAATAAGAATGTCTCGTGGGCTGCGCCTGGGTCCGCGCTCTTCTCTCGCTCTCTGATTGGTGGACACCGAAAGCCTCTGGCCCCTTTCCCTTGCCCACAGCTGAACCTTTTGCTGGTTAAAGTAGATATTAGTGAGTATCGTTGGTTTCTTGGTCAGTCTGGTGTCAAATTGGTGTTAAGTATTGTGGATTACTGTGTTCAGTGCTTGTTAATGGCTCCCAGGAACGTCACAAAAGCTAACACGTTTGAGGACAATATGCAGATTTCTGCCTTTCCGAATGGCTGTTGTAAACATTAGGGGTTTAATGGATGTCACATTATGGAGGAGTATTAGTTGTGGAGTATCTAGGTTAGAAAATGCCAATTTAAAAGTGTTGTTATATCCACAGACACTGTACTGCATGCCAGCTCGCTCTGTAGCCACTTTATCAAGCTCTAACGAGATGAATAAAAACAGAACAAAGACAGCGTGTGTAACTGGGTAGCATGGATATGTGTAGAGCCGTAACCCTGCTGGACCCCACAGTCACCGGTATGTCAGAAATCAGAACTCGATGGGTCTAGAGCGTTGGGCTTAATACAATCTTGATGATTGTATTAAGCCCAACGTTTACCTTTCTGCAAATACAGACAAGTGTCTCGTTATTTACTCAGAGAGAATAAAAATCATCTACATTGGTGAGGATGTCAGCATGTTCTCACATGTGAATTAATAATGATGAGTATGTTCCATGGTAAGGCGGCACGGTGGCATGGTGGTTAGCACTGTCGCCGTGCACCTCCAGGCCTGGGGTTCACTTCCCGCCTTGGGTCTGTGTGCATGGAGTTTGCATGTTCTCCCTGTGCTTGGTGGGTTTTCTCCGGGTGCTTTGGTTTCCTTCCACAGTCCAAAGACATG